>JASGCC010000116.1:1099834-1109724 GCA_030067915.1 Hydractinia echinata
CTCAACACAAAAAAAGTGTTGACCCCCCCCCCCCCCAGCACGAATAGGGTTAAAGACTACAAAAGTTTTGGATTAATATTAGTTAATATTAATATTAATCAAAAAAGCTTTGGATTCTTATTATTATTATAATCACACTCTTATTTTTATTTAGCTTTTGCAGCTGCGCTAATTTACCGAATGCCATTTCTGAAAATATTGGCTAATTATAAAATACGGGAAAAAGCAACGGTTACTGTGCATTAAAGCCAGGCTGAGAGCGCCGTCCTATGCACGTCTACGTGCATTTTACGCTTTCAGAGGAGATTACTTTAGTAATAAAAAGTTAAAATGCACACATACGATACACCTACTAGTGGCCTTGTTGTTGTTGGCCTTGTTGTTGTAAAGTGTTTGTCTCTAGTACGAAAGATCGTACTAGAGACAACTGAAGTAAAGTATCTGATAGAGCTTTTTGTTTTGTTATAACAAACTAGATAGAGTTCGCTTAAGACCAACCTAATTATGTATTTTTTTAGCGTTACCTGTAATTAAAGAAATCTCATTGGAAGGAAATCCTCCATTAGAAGGTGTGACTGGTAAAAATGTTTTCACGTTGGAATGTAAACACAGCTGTAAATCAAATGTGACAATCAGTTGGACTTTTAACGGAACGAAAATACATAGTAAAGGGCAATACAGTTTAATAGTCCCTGATAGATTAAGAGTATTCGAAGTCACAAATCGAAATAACGGCGTCTATCGTTGCTACGTCAGTAATGATTATGGAACAGTGTTCTCAGAATATAACTTGAAAGTTAAAAGTAAGTTAAGTTCCAACTTTACATAAACTTCTTTTATCGCTCACCACATTATAACTTTGTAAATTGTGTAAGTGATGAACAATTGGATCGACTATTAAAGCACTCTGTAACTGGTAATACTACACTCTATCATAAAGAACACAATTTAAGGTTGAGGTTCAATGTTGCTTACGTTTTTTTAATCTTACAGACAGTGATTCTTAATTATTGCTTATTGATTCTCTACTTTGAAGTTCGAATTTTACCTGTTTCCTTGTTTAGTTAGGTTGGTACGCCAACTAAAGTCAAACATCGGTTTCAATCACATTTTGCGTCGTTTAAAACGTCTTAGAACAAGTGTATTATTGGAAACAATCGCTGTTTCTGTAATCTCCTTTTGTCCTTTTTTTTGAGCCACCTCAAAGCTGGTCTTTTGTCTTTTGAAGAATTTGAGTCTTGTATTGCTCATCAAAAAAAAAGTGTGTATTAAAAAGTAAGTTTTAGGTTTAGAAGTTGTGAAGGCACTCTTATCAGGTACTTTCAAGGTAAGGTCAAAAGGAATATGAAGACCTCAAAGTGTTTGGGATTATCTCGAATTAGTTTTACACTAGAAAAGCTTCAAAATGTTTTTGCTCTCAGATCTCTCTATTAGTTCAATTTAAAAATTGGGATGGCTTTTGGCAAACTAATACCGGAGTAGAATTGAGTTAAGTACTTACTCACTCGGCTTCAAAAAGATAAATATGTGTGCCCTCTATTACTTTTAGCACAGACTTGTTTTATTACATTTTTCATTAATTCAAAATTGAAAATTGCTTAGGTCTCGGAGAATTCAACCCTGGCTTCCAGACACATGATGCAACAAGGACTGTTAAAGCAACTCTTGGTAAAAGTTTAACTTTAAAATGCCCCAAACATACAACTGGTCGCGGACAAATTTACTTTTGGGGTGTCATGAAATCGCACGCCGTTCCTGTTATCCTGAGAACCAATTCGCCAATAAAGCATGCATTTATTGGAAAATCTGGCTCCTTCGTCATTCCGCACTTGAAACAGAGTGATGTTGATTTGATTAATAACTTGGGTGGCATTAGCTGCATCTTGTATAACCAGAGAGAGGTGACTCGCAGCTGCCAGTTTAAAATTGATGCTCGAAAAGGTTTGCAGTTTCCTGGCCCTTTTATTTTTACTCTTCGTCCAGTAAGTTTTGTAGTGAACAAATACATTTTATGTTTTAACTGTTCGCTTGGCAGAGCCAATACATTTGACTCATTGTCATTGAATGTTTCACAAACAAAGGTGTATTTACAAGCTGTAAATTGTGGTCAAGTCAGTATGTGTTGCTTTAAGTCAGTACTTTTAACGTAAGGTATATTTTGCGTTATTGATACTTACAAAGTTAACTTAGTACTTAAGAATTGCAACAAATAGTTATAATCACAAAAAAGTGAAAGAATTAAATTATAAAGGATTTGACCTCCGAATAAAATTAGGCGCTTGCTTTAGACAAACCCAGTACACACGAGAAGTGTATAGTAATGTTTTGTCGATCCTTATACTCCATGCTTTCTAAGGTTGCGTTATGGAATTTATAGGCACCAACGAGTCATTTTTACCAACTTTGGTATCTCACATGGATAAAGATTTCGCGGCTGTTGAAGGGAGATCAGTGGATATATTATGCGGTGCGACGGGAAAGTAAGTGTTTGTTCTAATTTATATTGTATTAAATGACCAAATTAATCTTGTAATAGAACATTCTTGCATTCATTTTCAACTAAGAACAGTTTACCCTGATCAGACCTCCGGCCGGGATGGGTGAGCAAAATTGGTGTAATCAAATGGAAGTATAGCTCCTTTGTGTATCACTCCGTTTTCTTGCAGTGAGCGGGATTAGATCCCCGCTTTTACCAATCCACTACACTTTGTAAGACACGAGGTACGCAAAATAGCTCTACTTTAATTTATAAAGGCAATTACTTTGTTAAATGGACAAGTACCAGCCGTTCCCTTCTTTAGTATCATTTAATAGTAAATTTTTTGTTGCTTATCCTATATTTTTTGCAAAATGTTTAAAGGCAATTCCTAGATTTCATGAGTTATGTGAAAATAGATTTATAATGTCTATCATTAGATTATTTTTACTCATTCTCCGTGGAAAATGATTTTTACTGTATTGATTGATAACTGTCAAAAGTCAATGCACACAGGGTAGTTTAATGTTGTTGCGTTATCTAACAAAAACATAACAAAGAAGTCGAACTCAAAACGATGCTTATCCATTATGTTGTGACTTTCGAATGTTATACGCGCTTTGTGGCAAAACAATTCAGTTCATGTTAGAAAGCTTCCTTACTTGATACAAATTTATCCCATAAGCAGGGGACATATCGTTTCCTATTGTTGCATATTACTTAGGCATTATTTAATAAACCAATCATTAGCAGGTTGCTGGAATGTCCAATAAGTAAATAACGCAAAAAGGCAGACAAAATAAAAATTGTTGCTGTTGGAACACGATGAGATTTGCACATTCTCTTTCTAAAAAAGCAACTTGTTAAGAGTGCGTGAAGACTTTTAAAAAACGTTACAAATATTTTTAGACCAACACCTTCGATATCCTGGTATAAAAATGAAGTTAAAATTTTACCTTCAAATGGCAGTGCTGCAGGCAACATCAAAATTTTGGCCGGGAATATGCGACTACGAATTGACCCGGTTATAGCAACTGACTTCGGAGTATATAAATGTGTCGCAAGAAACAGCCTGGGTAAAGACTCGAAGCAAGGACTATTACTTGTACATAGTGAGTTATTTACGTTATTGCTGAATGCAGCCTAAAAAATATCTGAGATGTAACATTCGCAAATACAAAAATTTCAAGATATTTTGTAATACTGTTACACCTTCCCTTGTTCTGCGCAACCTCTTTATATCATCTGTAGAAATTTAAAATACGCTGCTGTGTATTTTTTTTTGTTTGATATTTTTTGTTATTATTAACTTACTTTATTCTATCATTACAGCCAAAAATTAAGAAGCAGATTGACATTAGAAAATGTTTATATACAAATAGCTCATGACTGACATCATCAAACTGCTTAATGGTTAATGATCTCTTCTATTATTCGCCTGCTCCAGTGTATTTTTCCGCGGGGCACACAACTTGTCTTTTTTATTAACTTTCAATCAAAATTCCACTCTCTAAATCTAAGGAAAGATAAAATAAAATGACTGGTGCTTATAACACATAATTTAAGTCATAATTATTTCAAATTTTAGCCTATGGATCGTTGTCATACTTTTTTTTTGTCATAGGTGAACCATCGTGGATAAAGCAACTTCCAAAAGTGCAAGTTGTATCACACAACTTTAAAATAAAACTGGCGTGCTCAGCCTCGGGTTATCCAGCTGTTCAGTATTCATTATACCATAATGACGCTCTTCTAATGAGGTATACATTTTTATAAATGGACAGTCTCTAAGATTTCATATTATCAGTTACCCAACTTGATGCCGTGGTTGTTTTTATTTTTGTTTTGTTTTCTGCGTAAACTATTCTCTTTGAGCAAATATGATGAGAAAAAACAAACAAAATGTTGTCACGATTATTCTCTGCGTACTGTGTATAGTCCAATAAGTCAAAACCCTCCACCAATTGTATATTTTAGTCTAAATTATCTACCATCACAATTAATTTCTTTAGTAGTTCGTACGTAAACGTTACTTGCACCGTGGCGTTTATACCAGTGTCAAAAATAGAAGAAAGGCTTGCAATAGTTATATATAGTTAGCTTTGTTTCACTTTGTTATGCAACACCATACACATTATATTTCTTCGAGCATGAACCTCAAAATCTTTAGTGCATATATATATATATTTTGATTAAACGTCACTTGACTTTACTTATCCTTTCTTTTTTCAGTTCCAGGCCAAATCACCGTCACCAATTTGTGTATAGTATTGCTAAAGCTGAACCTCATCATAGTGGTGTGTATACTTGTGTTGCGGCTAATGTCTACAAAACAATCACATCTTCGACATATGTTACAGTTATGAAGTAAGTTCACTTTTGCTTTTAAATGAACAGTTATCGAATAATATCCTTACCTTTGATTGGTAAGTTCAAATCATCCTTAATTGCGATCAAAGATGTAATACAATTGGGTTATGGATTTAATTCATCTGAATATGATGGAAAGTTTCACGACTTTTAGTTTTTTGGAGGTTTTTTTTGCTGCTTATGTGAAGTAAACCCTAAAAATAAACCGATTGGCTTCTATTTCCCACAATTTAACGATTCTATTATTATTATTATTATTATTAATCGACATATATTTCAAGCATCCATAAATTGCAATGGTTCTTAATGCTAAATACGTAAATAATAAATGTATGTGCAAACGTAAATATAAATTGACGAAGGAAGCAGTCAAATAATCATAGAGGGTAGAGAGCTAATGAAAGAGCGGATAAGTGTTTTCGGTATAGTTTATTATCCTTAGGATTTACTTGAATTTCATATTTATCAATTCTTTATATATCTTCTTTAGATCACGTGATGCATTCCTCCGATGTTTAAAAGGCAATTAATCGTAACTACAGAACCATATGTTACAGTCCAGATTTTTTAATTTCTGGTTTTAATTTCTTATATATATATTCATGCGAAAAGAACTATATTTTTTTGCTATATTCTTTCTTCTGGTAGATAGGTCAAGATCTCACAAGGGACCAAGTATGGTAATAAATTTAATTACCATACGGACTTTTGAAATATAGCTTTTGATCCTACAATAAAAAATATCCCATAGCAAGAACCCACGTTGCTTTATATACCTATATTTACATATCTTTCTATTTTAAACCAATCACCTTGTTTGTACTGTTTATTTTAGGAATAAATACCAATGTGAATTAATTGCAACATGAATTGTCCATATTAGTTAGTGTGGCAATTTTTAAGTGAAATTTTTTTAATATATATTTCTTTATATTGTTTGTGGAATTGATTTGATAAAATGATGGGAAATTTCGCTTGTATAAAAAATGTTTACAGATGTGTTTTGACATTGATTGTTTTAAAAACTTTGGGTAAATCTCTACTGAAGTAATTTTTAAAAACAGTATTAACATAGCACTAAAACCTAAACGCCGAGATCAAGATTATTTAAATTAAATGATATTAGGAACGTACCGAGCCTGAGTTCGTTCATATATCTTAGAACAAAATAATGCGAGTCTAGAATTACAAAAAACAATTATTTCCGACTTTGTGATAAATCAATTCGTAATGAAAATGGACGTTTTATGAATAGGCAAACTAAATTATTTTTTATTTCGTTTTATTTTCGTTGCATTTTTTGATAGGCACTTTGAAACTACACTGGACTTAACCCTATTTGGTCCAGGGTTTTTCGAACATATTATGACAGCTAAAGAAAAGTTATTTAACATATTTTCCGATTTTTACATAATTGGCATGAAAAGTTGCAAATAATTGCCTAAAAATCCGGTTTTCCCCGATTTTTTAGTAAAATTTTAAAAAAATCGGAAATCGGATTATTCACGTGTCCAAAACTTACAGAAAGATTCTACTTGTTGAAACTATGTTGTGTTGTAAGTTACAAGTTCTAAGGTAATCCTAACAAGAGTTATTGTATTTTCCTGATTAAAAGATTTTGTAGAGATTTTTAGGGGTAGTTTCGAGTAATAGCCAATATCGAAGCCTCTGAAAGGTATGTGACCTAAAAATTTGGCATTCAGGTGTCTAATAGATAAATATTAAAACTCAGTAAGTATCGTAGCCATGCAACATAGCATAAAGGAGTTGGACTGAATAGGGTTAATTTGCTAAAAAAATATGGAAATGCTGACCTACTGCAAAAAAAACAACATAATTTATTACCAATAATTGACCTAAGAAAGCTGTTTAGTTTAGGTTATGCTAACTACCTGACTGTCCAATTCGTGTGGAATTTTAAATGCAGTCTTTTCGGCATATTTTGAATTCATGTTTGTCAGAAACACATTGTGAGAAGTGTTTCAAGGCTATTTATAAGGTGGGAATGGCGAATACAATATACTTCACATAAGTATTGTGTATACTGAATTTCTTTTGTGTTCCATTATCTCCTTTTATCTGTCATCTTTTTACTTTTTGCAGGCTTAGTTCCAACTGTTTCAGTAGAAAACTTTTGCATTGAAATAAGTTGTGAGGTACGCAAGATTAGTAATTTATTAAACGAAATAAAGATATAAGTTAATCAGGGAGCGCATACATGTTGAGGGGTCATTGAAATTAGGAATAGAGCGAACCATATACGATATAACACACCTTATGTAAATGGTTTTTGACATGCAGATAACGCCAACTTGTTGACTGGTGTTGCAGTACACATTTATTCGCTGTGCCGACATTTTTGTGGTTCATTGTTGAAGGATATTGTAGGGTGTTTACTCTTATATTTAAGGAGAAAATATCCATACATCCAAACTTTTCTAATTTTTTTAAAGAGATAGATGTTTTTAATAGATGTTTTTAATATAAAGTTAAGAAATAAATTATCAGAAGTTTTAGTTGATTCTGATAGAATTTGCAAAAAATACGAGGTGAGTTTCTACTTTGTAAACAAATAGCTGTATTTATACTGGGAAGTCTGAGATGAATAGCTAGCTTGTCGGAAAAATTATTCTGTCCGACAGTACACAACAGTAAAAAATTATTTGTCAATGGAATTTCCCTCTTTTCGATGGAATTTCCCCTTTTCTCTTCTCACGAATCGATGCACAAATTGGGAAAATAAGTCGACAGAATTAATATTTTATTCAGTATAAAAAACCGATGACATTTTAGACTTTAAAAAAACTTAATTGGTGTTATAAAAACCTTCTTGTGAGCAGCATTTTTTTGTATTAGAAACTTAAATAGCATTAATCCTATTAACCAAGGCAGAACTTTCGAAAGCATTTTCCAATAGAATAAAGAAATAGCACATAATAAGGAGAGATTTCCTGTTTTATTGCTGAATCAACCCGGACTCAGCAAAAAGGAAACTCAACGAAAAAACTAAAACAAAAAACTTCCATTAAATGCAACAATACAACGAGAATAACACATGTGAGGGAGAGACTTTTGTCAACCAGTGCGATGGCTAAGCATAGAAAGCATAGAAAGATTTTTAATTAGGACTGTTTTAGTTATGTGAAGAATTTAATAAAGTTATATAAAAAATTGCTGAGTCAACCCTGACTTAGAGTCATGAGAAACTTGATAGAACCTATTCTCCTAGATTAAACGATACTAACATTTGATCGTCTGACCTAGGAGGTAGAAAAGTCTATCCAGCTCCGTCCCCTTAGATCTAACACAGAAATAAATTTGTTACATTTTGGTGCAACAATTATCAAATTGCTTTATGCTGTTCATTCATCGTATAAACGCTTTCTTTGTTGTAAGCATCATCCTATCATATTGTGAGCAACAGGCATCCTGAAAGCGAGGTTACTTAATAGCCAGGAGACCCAGCGTAATTTTTCTTACCACCCCGAAATCAGAATAGTAAGGTGGGAAAAATTAAGCTGGGTCTCAAACGATTCTTTTGCGGTCGCGCTTTTTGATTGGTTAATTCTATTGTTCTTTGCTCACATGGTCCATATCGGAAATATTTTGTTGTAAGCGCGAATGGCTTCACTCACCCGAAAAAACATAATTAATTCTTGTATTATTTAAGAGCATAAGATTTGGCTACGCCAACTTTGTGCTCATTGGTTGATTGTAATTCGGTGTTTACAATGAGATGGATTTGAATTCTAGGGATTTGCTCTGATATTTGTTTGCGTCAAAGCTTTCGTTTGAGAAAAACTGAATTTGTTATTCTCGAAGAAAGCTTAGTTAACCAGGCTAGTTACTTAAAAGAAAAACGACAATTTTTTATAATTTTTAAACAGCCACAATTTTTGAGAATTTAGTTGTTCTAAAAGTCATCATACGACGACAAACGCGATTGCAATACAAGTTTGATTTCAGCTGGCGCACCAACCTAACTGCGCAAGCTAACACCTAAATTTAGTGTTACTAAGTAGATAGTGAACCAAACAACAAGTAAAAAACAGTTGAGTTTCAGTCAAAGTTTTGTTTTAGTAATAAAAAAAAGCGTGTAGGAGAGAGTTCGTTGATCGGTGACGGTGGCTTCATCAGGAGTCCTACTATTAAGAGCTTTGTTGATTTTTACAGAAGTTATTTAAAGAGGAAGCTTATTGCTGCTGTGCCTGCGGTACCTAACTATATGGGTTGTACAACAAGATATAAAAAACATTATGATCAATATTGTTTGTGAAACGAGAAGTAGCTATCAAAAAGTGTTTCTTCGCAACAGAAATTAAATGCTTACAGCACTTCTCCGTTCCTCAGAAAGTTTAAGAATATTAACGTAGATTAAACATTGATTGCTTTTTAAAAGATCACCCATGGCGATTTTTTTTTTTTTTTAAAGTTTTATTTTCGCTATCTGATAGGTGGGCTAATTCGTGTAATCACCAATAAATGTATATTATTTCCTTGTTTCGATTACATCAAAATCTAGCTAACTAAAGGTTAAAGTTTTTAAATACTACAAAACTCATCGCCTGTGTTACAATTTTATGACTATCTCGGCCAGTGCATTATATTTATGCGACAACGGGAGTTATTCCATTCCTCTCTCGCGACCCTTTTAAAATAAAGGACCCTGGGGAAACGTAAGAGTGAATTGGAGTACAATATCAAAATTATCTGTGGAGGAGGGTCAAAACAAAACAAAAACTACATGTGCAATCTGTACTCAAAACTGGAAGTGACAACCATCAGGAAGAAGTGATTTAGTTGCAGAAACATGTGGCGAAAGATTTTACTTTGTCAATGTTGCTTTCTGCAAATTTAGGTTAGTTATTAATTTATATATTTAGCTGGCTAGTTTGCTACCAATGTGCTTTAAGTCTGCCGTTTGGTAGTGGTGATTTAAATTTTGTGTTTAGCCTAACCAATTTCCAAGGGATATATACCCTGTCAATTTTTTCCAAGAGGGAACAAAGGTATTTCTAATGCTCCAAATTCCAGATGTTGCATA
>JASGCC010000117.1:0-287500 GCA_030067915.1 Hydractinia echinata
CAGAGAGAGATCATCACGTCGTTTGCTATAACCTAAGTAAATTAAGATACACATGGTAACAATTGAATAAAATTCTAACTCAACAAGTCAGAAAAACCGTCAAACTTATAAATAACAAGATGTTTACCTTGACATTTACAGCAGTATCAGTGGCTCTTTCTTCGTTATTAGCCTAAAATACAATTCGAATTTGAATTAGGGCAGTCAAAGTGAATGGTAATTGATATCAGCTGACAGTCGCGTCATAATATGTACCCAAAAATAATTTCTCAACTTACTACTGTCGTTAATATTGAACACAAGGACACAAAAAATGTGAGGTACCGTTACAAACCAAATAAAAGCAACGGTCCCGATAAAGAATAGTTAGAATGACCAAGTAAAGAAATCATCAAGCAAATGTTGAAATCTTAATATGGCCAACCCTTTCATTCGCGCACCACGTATTTAATCAAAGGTTTACACACGTTCAATCAGTGTGATAAAGCCTTCCGAAATTTCAACAAAAATAGAACAATACCTTTGATCGAACACAAGAGGATCATCACGACGTTTGCTTTAACCTTAAGTAAATTAAGATACACATGGTAGCAATGGAATAAGATTCTAACTCAACAAGTCAGAAAAACCTTCAAACTTATAAATAAAAAACTGTTTACCTTGACATTTACAGCAGTATCAGTGGCTCTTTCTTCGTTATTAGCCTAAAATACAATTCGAATTTGAATTAGGGCAGTCAAAGTGAATGATAATTGATATCAGCCGACAGTCGCGTCATAATATGTACCCAAAAATAATTTCTCAACTTACTACTGTCGTTAATATTGAAAAAAGGACACAAAAAGTGAGGTACCGTTACAAACCAAATAAAAGCAACGGTCCCGATAAAGAATAGTTAGAATGACCAAGTAAAGAAATCATCAAGCAAATGTTGAAATATTAATATGGCCACCCTTTCATTCGCGGACCACGTATTTAATCAAAGGTTTACACACGTTCAATCACTGTGATAAAGACTTCTGAAATTTCAACAAAAATAGAACAATACCTTTGGATCGAACACAACATCATCGTCACGACGTTTGCTTTTAACTTTCAGTAAATTAAGATACACATGGTAGCAACTGGAATAAGATTCTAACTCAACAAGTCAGAAAAACCTTCAAACTTATAAATAAAAAGATGTTTACCTTGACATTAACGGCAGTATCAGTGGCTCTTTCTTCGTTATTAGCCTAAAATACAATTCAAATTTTAATTATGTCGGTCAAATGTGAATGGTAATTGATATCAGCTGTTAGTCAAGTCATAAATGTGCCCACAAATAATTTGTCAACTTACTACTGTCGTTAATACTGGACACAAGGACACAAAAAAAGTGAGGTACCGTTACAAACCAAATAAAAGCAACGGTCCCGATAAAGAATAGTTAGAATGACCAAGTAAAGAATTCAGTAAGCAAATGTTGAAATCTTCATACAGAGCCAAAACTTTCATTCGCGGACCACGTATTTAATCAAAGGTTTACACACGTTCAATCAGTGTGATAAAGCCTTCCGAAATTGCACAAAAAAATAGAAACCATACCTTTGAATCGAACACAACACGATCACCACGACGTTTGCCTTTAACCTTAAGTAAATTAAGATACACATGGTAACAATTGGAATAAGATTCTAACTCAACAAGTCAGAAAAACCTTCAAACTTATAAATAAAAAGATGTTTACCTTGACATTAACAGCAGTATCAGTGGCCGTTTCTTCGTTATTAGCCTAAAATACAATTCAAATTTGAATTAAGGAGGTCAAAGTGAATGGTAATTGATATCAGCTGTTAGTCAAGTCATAAATGTGCCCACAAATAATTTGTCAACTTACTACTGTCGTTAATACTGGACACAAGGACACAAAAAATGTGAGGTACCGTTACAAACCAAAAAAAGCAACGGTCCCGATAAAGAATAGTTAGAATGACCAAGTAAAGAAATCAGTAAGCAAATGTTGAAATCTCATACAGAGCCAAAACTTTCATTCGCGGACCACGTATTTAATCAAAGGTTTACACACGTTCATCAGTGTGATAAAGCCTTCTGAAATTGCACAAAAAATAGAACCATACCTTTGAATCGAACACAACACGATCACCACGACGTTTGCCTTTAACCTTAAGTAAATTAAGATACACATGGTAACAATTGGAATATGATTCTACTCAACAAGTCAGAAAAACCTTCAAAACTTATAAATAAAAAGATGTTTACCTTGACATTAACAGCAGTATCAGTGGCCGTTTCTTCGGTATTAGCCTAAAATACAATTCAAAATTTGAATTAAGGAGGTCAAAGTGAATGGTAAATTGATATCAGCTGTTAGTCAAGTCATAAATGTGCCCAAAAATAATTTGACAACTTACTACTGTCGTTAATACTGAAGACAAGGATACAAGAAATGTGAGGTACCGTTACAAACCAAATAAAAGCAACGGTCCCGATAAAGAATAGTTAGAAAGACCAAGTAAAGAAATCAGTAAGCAAATGATGAAACCTTCATTCGGAGCCAACCCTTTCATTCGCGGACCACGCATTTAATCAAAGGTTTACACACGTTCAATCAGTGTGATAAAGATTCTGAAATTTCAACAAAAATAGAACAATACCTTTGGATCGAACACAACATTATCATCACGACGTTTGCTTTTAACCTTCAGTAAATTAAGATACACATGGTAGCAACTGGAATAAGATTCTAACTCAACAAGTCAGAAAAAACTTCAAACTTATAAATAAAAAGATGTTTACCTTGACATTAACGGCAGTATCAGTGGCTCTTTCTTCGTTATTAGCCTAAAATACAATTCAAATTTTAATTATGGCGGTCAAAGTGAATGGTAATTGATATCAGCTGTTAGTCAAGTCATAAATGTGCCCACAAATAATTTGTCAACTTACTACTGTCGTTAATACTGGACACAAGGACACAAAAAATGTGAGGTACCGTTACAAACCAAATAAAAGCAACGGTCCCGATAAAGAATAGTTAGAATGACCAAGTAAAGAAATCAGTAAGCAAATGTTGAAATCTTCATACAGAGCCAAAACTTTCATTCGCGGACCACGTATTTAATCAAAGGTTTACACACGTTTCAATCAGTGTGATAAAACCTTCTGAAATTGCACAAAAAATAGAACCATACCTTTGAATCGAACACAACACGATCACCACGACGTTTGCCTTTAACCTTAAGTAAATTAAGATACACATGGTAACAATTGGAATAAGATTCTAACTCAACAAGTCAGAAAAACCTTCAAACTTATAAATAAAAAGATGTTTACCTTGACATTAACAGCAGTATCAGTGGCCGTTTCTTCGGTATTAGCCTAAAATACAATTCAAATTTGAATTAAGGAGGTCAAAGTTGAATGGTAATTGATATCAGCTGTTAGTCAAGTCATAAATGTGCCCAAAAATAATTTGACAACTTACTACTGTCGTTAATACTGAAGACAAGGATACAAGAAATGTGAGGTACCGTTACAAACCAAATAAAAGCAACGGTCCCGATAAAGAATAGTTAGAAAGACCAAGTAAAGAAATCAGTAAGCAAATGATGAAACCTTCATTCGGAGCCAACCCTTTCATTTGCGGACCACGCATTTAATCAAAGGTTTACACACGTCAATCAGTGTGATAAAGACTTCTGAAATTTCAACAAAAATAGAACAATACCTTTGGATCGAACACAACATTATCATCACGACGTTTGCTTTTAACCTTCAGTAAATTAAGATAGACATGGTAGCAACTGGAATAAGATTCTAACT
Source organism: Hydractinia echinata (assembly GCA_030067915.1). NCBI lineage: Eukaryota > Metazoa > Cnidaria > Hydrozoa > Anthoathecata > Hydractiniidae > Hydractinia > Hydractinia echinata. The sequence continues at coordinate 3,826 of JASGCC010000117.1, forward strand.
CAACAAGTCAGAAAAAACTTCAAACTTATAAATAAAAAGATGTTTACCTTGACATTAACGGCAGTATCAGTGGCTCTTTCTTCGTTATTAGCCTAAAATACAATTCAAATTTTAATTATGGCGGTCAAAGTGAATGGTAATTGATATCAGCTGTTAGTCAAGTCATAAATGTGCCCACAAATAATTTGTCAACTTACTACTGTCGTTAATACTGGACACAAGGACACAAAAAATGTGAGGTACCGTTACAAACCAAATAAAAGCAACGGTCCCGATAAAGAATAGTTAGAATGACCAAGTAAAGAAATCAGTAAGCAAATGTTGAAATCTTCATACAGAGCCAAAACTTTCATTCGCGGACCACGTATTTAATCAAAGGTTTATACGAGTTTAATTGCTGTGATAAAGCCTTCCGAAATTTCAACAAAAATAGAACAATACCTTTGGATCGAACACAACATGATCATCACGACGGTTGCCCTTAACCTAAAGTAAATTAAGATACACATTGTAACAATTGGAATAAGATTCTAACTCAACAAGTCAGAAAACCTTTCAAACTTAAAATTAGTAAATAAACTGTGTATACCTTGATATCTGCATCATCATATGTGCTTCCTTGGTTGATATTAGCCTAAATTAAAATTTGAATTTGCTTGGAGAGAAGAAGCATAACAAACTGTAATTGACAAAAATCGTTAGTGCACATAAAGAAGCTACAGCTACAAATATTTTACCAACATCCTAATTTGGTTAAGAACACAAAAATATAATTCCAATTTACTTTACGGCTACTAAAGTGAAGTTAATTGACATCAGCTGTTAGTGGACACATAATCTGCACCGAAGATATTTTGCTCACTTACTATCTTAGTTATTATAGCACACAAGGTCACAAAAAGTGTGTGGTCCCGCTATTAACTAAATAAAAGCAATGGTCGCAATAACAAACACATAAAATAACCAAGTTAAAAATCAAAGTATCAAGCAAAGCAATCGTTAAAATGTTTTTATCTCATATTATTTTTCAAGAAAGATCTCGTACATTCACTGTCTCAGATATCCAACAGAAAATCTGCACGTTTCTTACCATTATGATAAACTCTCTTAAAATAAAAAACAGATACCTTTTGATGGAACACAAACATGGTCTTTCCTTTGATCGCCCATCACCTTGAAGTAAATTCAAATTCAAATAAAAGCAATTCCAGCTTAAAACTCACAAAAACCTTCAAACTCATAATTAGTAAATAAACTGTGTATACCTTGACATCTGCAACATCATCAGGCTGAAATAAATTCGAATTTGATTATGGACAATTAAATCGAACTGTAATTGATAAAATTTGTTAGTGCAAATAAAGAAGCTACAGCTACCTTTTACCAACATCCTCATTTGGTTAATATTGCACACAAAAAAGTTTGTGGTCCCGTTATTAACCAAATAAAAGTAATAGTCCTGGCAAAAAAAATAGTTAAATACTGCCCTAGCGAGGTTAAGTGTAATATGTAAATGAAACAGACAGGTGCATGTGGTCCCGTTATTAACCAAATAAAAGTAATAGTCCCGCCAAAAAAAATAGTTAAATACTGCCCTAGCGAGGTTAAGTGTAATATGTAAATGGCACAGACAGGTGTATATCTACATGTGGGAAACCCATAATTTTATAATGTTGTCTACTTGCTGGTCCTGTTCTTTTCCTTAAAAGTAAATAAACCATCGACAGTGTCACTATATCGTTTTGAAAGCCATTGCCTGCCCAATGTTCAATCCACCATAGAACTTTTGCTTTTACTACTAAGAGTCAATGTCGAAGCATTTAGGTATAAACCTTTCCCCGTCTATTAGAATCCCGTATTTCATGAAGAAAAAAAATTATTCCCTAAGATACAAAGAAAACCCAATCAATACTTAACACAATTGTGCATGCAATAACTTACACACAATTTTAGTCACATTTCTGCAGTAACTTCAGCAAAAGTATACTGAATTTTTGTGAAAAAAGCCCAATACATTGCATATGATATAAGATTGATTTCTTAAACTATCCCAGAGTTGGGCAATAAAAATAAAACAAAAAACGTTTTGAACTTAATATTATGTAAGTACAAAACCACCTCTTGTACATCTAAACAAATGACTCCATCCTCACATGTTCTTCGACTAATTGTAAAATCAACTGGAACTACCTAAAATATAAATAAAAGGTGTATTGTGCTGTTGATTTCTCACATATTTTTCAGGGTCTATATTGACAATAAGAAATTAGAAAACCAAATTTAATTCTGAACTTTACCTCCTTTTTCTCATTCTCAAAATTCTAAGAAATTATAAATAAATCTACACTAAAAACATGGATCTAAGACATTTTAAGCAAAAAATAAACATAGATGGAAAAAAATTTCAAAAATCCTTTACTGAATATTTTAATTTTTACAGGATTGAGAAAATAAATTCCTGTAAAAAGTCTAATTTTTGACAGTTCGCAAAATTAAATTCTCGCGATAATTTTCATTTTTTTTTTATTCGCAAATTTTTTTTCTTAAGGTATATTTCTGCATTTTTTACATCTAAATTCTATCTCAATAAGTGTTAACTTTTCTAATATGAACGGAAATTTAACTAGGTTTGTATATATTTTGTTGTGGCAGTATCAGCACTAAAAGTCTAGTAGGCCATAGCTAAAACATCTTTTAAATCATCGTCCCTTGAAGATGATATTAAGAAATAAATGTTTTTTATAAGCATGACATTTATAAGCATCCATATATGCTAAGCATTATGTAAAACCTAAGAAAATGTTGTTAAGTTTTTTGTGAGCATTTTTTCTTTATATTCTTTATGTCTGAATTAACCAGTATGTCGTTAGATTGAAGTTGTAATTACTGATGTTCAAAATTCAAATACAATAATTTTTTTCAAATAAGCATATTTTGAGTAAAAGTACTTTTCATAAGCATCTTTAAGCCTCATTTTGGAATTGCAATTGTTTATAAAAAACATATATAATACAGACCTTTATCTTTTATAAAATAAAAAAGCATTATATTTTTGTTTTGCTGTCACAACTTCAGGTTTTTACCTTGCAACACAAATATGAAAGATAACCAATTTTTCAAGACGCATATGTTATGAGTACTTTTTCACTTAATCTATGAACAATAATTTTTTTTTATTTCTATTTATTGACTTTGCATATGCTTTACATCCCTGTCAAAGTGTCACACAAGTTTGCTATTTGATAAACAGGGTATCTACATTGTCATACTAGCGACTATGGCATTTCTTTTCATCCTAATAACTACCTAAAGTGGATTAAGTTTTGCAGGGACTAATTTTCGTGGACGCCAAATGCACCGTATTCAGCAAGGATTTAATTTTGCGGATGACACGTCTACAGCATATTTCGCGTAGACTAATTTTTCGCACAGATTTAATTTCGCAAATGCAACATAGTAAAAAATAAAATAAAATAAAATTTAGCTAACACACAGTATTAGAAAGAAAGTTGCTGTTCTTTTATTTACAATCGACCTCGTTTCCAACACATCTTCGACTCGCCATGCAATTGAAAAAAGAAACCAAAAACCATAGGGACAGGGTTGATTTACATTGTTTTATTATTTTTTATTTTTTTATTATTTAATTCACGCAAAATATAATCCACTTTATCCAAGGTATTTTTTAACGCAGGAAAAATGTTGATATAATTTATTAGCAACAGCATGGGTGAGCATAAATTTACTGCAGTAATAATGATCTATTGAAAGAATGATTATCACAATAAACAATTTTTATAACCTTTTTACACTCATATGACAGATTTTCAAAACTTTTGTTCAGTTTCATTATCATCTAAAGAAAAATAATTTTATTAAAAACATGAAAAACACATATTAACAACCTTCAAGCTTTACTCACTTCCGACGCTTTGTCCACCCCTCTTAACTTTTCCTAAAAAATATTTTAAAATTGTGTCTATAAGTTGTACAACAACGTGCATATATCACTTAAAAGGATGATACACTTACATTAGAATAACTTGGCATGACTATCATGTACTAAAAACAAACGAACAAGATAAGACAAATTTAAAAATTTAAAAATTGATAGATCAAGTTAATATATTAACCTGCTTTGTGATAACATTGTAATTTGAAAAAAAACGGGTGTGCAGTTTCTTTATTCTAAAATATGAAAAATATTTTTTCTTATTAACATTACAATATTTAAACCTGTTTCTAAAGGCATTAATTTTTCATGCAGTATTTGTGAATGTTAACTACAGAGATATCGCTCTAAAAATGACAATTTTTACTGTATTAAAACTTATATTTAATTCCAAACTGTCACAATATTCCAAGTCATTTGTTTGTTATTAAGAAAAAAACTGTGATTATAAGCTGTACGAGTATATTTTGAAATTTCTTTTTTTCTCATTGCATAATCTCCGAAGGTTAAATGTCCTTCCACCCCTGTTTATATTACAACGTCCTTACAAAGTTGGTTCTAGAATTCTATAATTTTAGTTAAAAAAATTGTAAAGTTTTAATAAATTTTTCTTTCTTGTTTTCTTATTAAATCATACAATAACAAAATATAAAATAAATAAGAGACAAATTTGTAAAAGAAAGTGGCTGTGGACATAAGTTGTATCATATATCAGCATAAAACACAGGCAACGATGTCATCATTAAAAAACTCATTAAACAAAATCCTTCTTTGATTTACGTAAACTTTGATAATAACATAATGGAATTTGGCAAAAACGCATTACATACACTCTAACAACTTAATTTGACTACTATTAAATATTATAAAAGCATGAAAAATGTACCTTCCTCCAGTACAGGTTGCTCGTATCACCATATGAATATTTCAATTCCTCCCCAGATTTTATGTTTTTGTCGCAAAGTACAAATAAGCACAAATGCAGGAATCCATGGGAATCCATTACAGGTTTGATGCAACAGTTTTTTCCTTTCTTACTGTCATTCACAAATTTTCCTAATTGAGTACTAAATGTTGCATCAATGCTAAAAGTAAAAAGTAATAAATCTTTCTTTTAGAGAAAGGTAACCGTTTTAATTATAATAATTATATTTTTGCCTTGCTACATGGCTATGATACTTTCTAAGTTTTTATATTTATTTATTAGATATCTGCATGCTAAATTTTAGGAAGGTCCTATACCTATTAGAGCCTTAGATATTGGTCATTACTTCAAACTGACACTTAAATTTCATTTAAATCCCTATCATTTGGAAAATCTTTCGTTCTTTTAACTTAAAACTTACCACACAACTTTATTCCATCAACCTTTATGGCGGATTTATGGTGATTTTAAACCTTTTTCTAAGCGAATTATGTAAAAACCAAAAAAGATGTTTTAAGTAATAATTTTTATTTTGCTATCAGAAAATTTTCAATGTAATGTTAAAAAAAGATTCGACCAGAACTAAAGTAATCGAATTTTAAGCAGTTAGTGGTATTTTGGACAAGTTTGATGGTTTTGATGATGTTACAGAAAGAGTAATGAAATTAAAGATTATGAGGGTGAGGGGGGGCTTCATAATTTGAAATACCCTGGGCTGAATAGAGTTGAAATGTGTAGGCACTTTAGTTAAACAAAATGATCACTGTTGCATGTGAGCATTTCAATGATTGTTTTTTTTAAATTTCCCAACACAATTGTGAAAAGTACTACAAATAAAGCCAAAACATTGTTTTTCCTGACAAAACTTTAAATTTAAAAATAACTATATGCAGAATCAAAGCCACAATGACCAACATTGGCCTATTTGTATAAATATATATACTTATATGTTGAAACACTAACTCGATTTATGCAATGATTTAATCAGCGTTGATATACATTAACCATTACAACCACATGAGGTGTTTGACATGAGAGAGTATATATTTTCACACTTCAGGGCGAACATGTTGACATTTTCGGTGAAACAATTCAACAGTATAGTCCAACCGACAAAGAACATAGGGAAGATGATGGGAGAAGGATCTCCCCAAAATGTCGCCTACTAAACTATCATGTTCAAGAAATAATAAACTTCCCATAGTAACATAGGGAAGATTTCTGGATCTACACTGTGAAACTATGCACTGAGCTGAGTGAGAAAAAAACTGTGTGGTTGGGATAAGCAAACAACGTAGCGAGCAGGCAGTGCATAGTTGATATAATTTGTGAATCATGGTGGATAATGACTGAAAACAATTATAAAGTATGACTTAAGTTTGGATGGAGTCTGATAGAGCTGTACGGCGTAACGTTACAAAAATGTTATGCTTCCTTTTCTGGAAACTAATAAAATTAATCTAATACCAATAGTCATTGTAGAAAAACAAAAACGAGCCATCTTCATTAGAATATTGTTTTTGCAATTGTTCTCCTTCTTTTTTGCTGATAAGGTTCCCAGTATATTCCAGGAGAAATTCACCACTTTGAAAGTCCTTGGTAGTGAATATTCCAAATCCTAAATTTAAAAGAAAAATGAATAAAGGTTGAAAATAATAAGGCTGGACAAGGTATAAAAGTTAGTGTTGGGGGATTCTGTATTTATTTGTTACTAGTCGATAAGGCCCGTGGAGAAATACACTTGGGCAGAAGGACATTAAAAAAATACGTTGTTAGTTTATTCTTTGTCTGTAAAGTGTAAAGGTTGAAACACTGATCAAAATAATGGATAGGATCATATGTTTTCGATGGACATCTAAAGGAGATATAAGGGTTAAAATTATCTGACGTCAGCAAAGACTCACCAAAACACACAAAAAAAATTATTTTCGAGATTTGTATACCTGTTGTTGCCTTCATCATATAGATCTTGAAACGCTGATTAAGAAAATGTATAGGATCATGTATCTTTGAGAAACGATTGCACAGATATTGGGGTTTAAAACCTTACCCAAATTGCTCCCATATGGTCCCTAGTTACCCACATGGTGAAAAATGACTGACGTCACCACCTCATTTTTAAGTTATTTGGCCTTAAAGTTTTAAGTGCATTGTAATGGCTTCATTAATTTAAATTAAGATATTGACGTTAAATTAGTGATATTGACGTTGCATCGTAACGTCAGAAAATTTAACATTTGAGACTAAGTTTTTTGGCCACATCAAAGATAAAAGGAACACATCCACTTTGCCTGTTATTGTTTGTTACTTCCACTCTTCTAAATATTATTTAAAAAGAAATAATTACATATGTATGTAGGTACAGTATTTAACCTGCGCATACATTCCAAAACAAATTATAGATGTCAATAACTACAGACGTTGTAATACATTATTGTGTGGAGAGAGAACATAACTTTTTTAAACTGTATATGATATGCACAAAATGTATACCTATCTGTTCATTTATGTACAATTTCTGAAAACCATATTGATCTTTTTTCTGTTCACAATAGTACCGAGCAATTGTGCCAGGATCAAGCTTATCTTTTTGCTGTCTTGTCTAAAAAAATGGAATTGAAAATCTACAATACTGACCATTTTAAAAAAAAAATTTTGCAGATGTTACATAGGAAGCAAATAAAAAATATCAATGTTCTGGGCTTTAGGTGACAAAAATGCACCCAGGCAACTGCAAAAAAAGTTGTTGCTTTTCAAACTACTTAACTCGAAGTAAATCTATGGCACATTAACCTTCTTTCTAAATAGTACAAATTTTTGACATATAAAGATTGTAAAATATTTTAGTTTCAGCTATATAAACGGAGCTGTCTATTGAGCTGAAGGGTAAACTAGGTGCCTAACAGTTAGGCCATCGTTTAGCATGCACAACAAAAAAGCAGGCATAATAACATAAAATAAATGAGCTGACAAATTATAGTTGGTATACCTAACATATATATACATGAAAAAATTCCTCCAAAAGTTTCAAAAACGGATGAAGACAAAAACACAACAAACAAGAAATGCAAACTGAATTAAAGAATAGGAATATTTAAAATATATAAAACTAATCCTTGAACAGATATATTTTCAATAATCCTTACAGAAATATTTTAGAATAATCCTTACAGCTTGCTGTGACAGAACAGCAAGCTGTAAGGATAATAAAGGTATTACCCTTTCCGGAGGTATTTTTACAAGTTGGATATATATACCTTGCTTTTCATGAGAAATTTCCAATGATGGATACATTTTTAAAGTTCTGCACAAATGTTAATAATTCAACATCGATCTCTGTACAAATTTCTCTTTTAAAAAAATAATAATTCAACTATACTGACATATTAAAACGAAATCTTGATATACTAGCAGGTGTGTGAATGATGTTTTTGTATAAATTGAAAATAATTTATTTTAAGCAGGTTGCAAAATTTACTAATCCGTCACCTGTTTTGGGTATGGTGATTGCTCAAATTAGTATGATGAAAGTAAGTCTTTGTCATCTCCAACCTCACCTCACAGGTTTGTTACATTAATATACTAATTAAAAGAACAATCATTGGAGATATGGTCTTCTAAAGTAACCCAGTGATAAATAAGTAGCTGATATTAAAAAACCCAATGAACTACCGTTGTGCGTTAAGCAAGTTTAATGCACTTCAAAGAATGCTGCTTTAATGCATCATACTATAAAGTAGGAGACAGAAATTACTGCCTGAAATATTTACAATATATATGAAAACATTGTCACTGTGTTTATTGCCATAACAAAGTTATATACTAAAGTTGGTTTTCAACTTTGGCGACTTCCACGAAGGTCTGGCAGTGGAAAAGTTTAGGATCAATGAGAATAAAAACAACATCTTAAATCATCTCTTAAATATCATATTCGGAATCCAAATATAACTGAAAATGACAGAAAAGTTGAATACCTTAAACGTATTAATTTTCGCGTGTATTAAATTTTGCGGGTACTTAATTTCGCGATTTTTTCTGGGAAATTCGCGAAATTTAGTACTGTTGAATTATTTCGATATAGAAAAATTGCAAAATTAAATACACGCGAAAAGTTTTAAAAATTAAAAAATCGCGAAATTTGACCTACTGTTCCCTTGATTGTTTTACTGCCTGGGTGGGATTTTATAAAAGAAAATAAACTACAAAAATGACTTTCAATATCAATATTTTTCTCTTTTTTTAGTCGATAACTATACATTTTTTTCTTTGTCACTTTTATTCACACGAGACTCCGTATGGTGACTTCGGTTGAAAAATGATCTGATATCCCCGCACTTTGGTACATAACTTGATTTTTTCTTTTTAATTTTTTTGGCTGGTGGGGCTGGAATGTCCTGCGGATCATCTAACCGGAACCAGAAATGAACCAACAATTTCCTCGTTTTTCGGTTCTGCGTACAGGTCATTTACCAGTTGTTCAAACTTTTGCAAAATCACGTGGTTTCTTGCAGAGTAACCATTCATCTTTGCAACAACAAGGCTTGGCATTTCAAGTCCACCTTGGACAAGCGGGGATCTTCGGTAGTTTGTACTTGTCAGCTGTGCTGTAACTTCAGCTCCGCGATCTAATAAGTATTTAATGACTCTAGAGACTTCCATCGGGAGGTGTCCAACGATTTGATTGTTGTGATTCTCTTTTGTTGTTTTGATAGCAAATCGATCAAATACGTTATTTCGTTCGTGAGATCAGTTCAGGATTTCATTGACTTTCGGTTGCCATACTGCTCTGTAGTAGTGGTAGCCTCTAACGGCGCAGGTAAACCTAACTTCTTTGTCTTTGTCACTTGAAGAGGTTTAAGGTACTGCAAAGTCATGCTACCTAACTGCAAAATCAAGTTTTAGGACAGACAATCTAAGAGAATAACTTGGAATGTTTTCTTCATTCATAACATGCTGTAAAATTACACATCTGCTTCAATTCTTTGTGTTTTATCGTCTTTCTTAGAAATATCAAAAATAAAAAATCGCAAAATTAAGTACACGCGAAATAGGTTAAATTTGTCGATTCGCGAATTTTAATATTCTCGAAAAATCTATCTTCAAAAAAATTTGCGAATCGCGAAATTTAATACGCGCAAAAATTAATACGTCTAAGGTATCTATAATTTATTCGATATAGACACTGACCTTGCTTTTAATCAAAGTTTTCTTAAAAGATAAACTTAAAAATCTCTTTAACTATCTAGCTTCAAAATTTTGCATAAAAACATACAAGTTTATTGCACATAAAGCCAGTCCAACTTTATAGAGGTAATAATTACCTTCTTAAAACTTGTAACATAGCATATATTTCCTTATTCCCTTTCCAAAACAAACTTTCGATTTACTGATTTTTAATATATTTTGCAGACCACAGCTTATTTTACTGCCAAAAAGAATAATGAAGGAATTTTTTCATTTTTTTTTAAAAAAAAGTAGCAAATTCATCAAAAATTATTCTTAAAGAGATATATATAATGATATATAAGAAATGTATAATTTCTTGAAGTTTTAACCTTTAGAGTGGCCTGTTTATTACACATTATGTTTTGGAAAGCGCAGGGATTGAGCCTGAGAATCGTTTCTTGGCTCCTTTAACTGCCAGCACTGCAATTATATTACATGATGGCAAAAAGCTGCCAAGGCTGTATATGTGAACATGCTACTTCTAGACTAAATAGTCTACCACGCTTCATTGAATTGTCTATAATATTAAATAGCTTTTTAGGACCGCAAGCAATAAACAATGGATTTGTTATGGTGGAAAAACATATTTTGTTATATATTATTTAAAAAAAGATTTTCTACTGATTGCCAACACAAATGACTCTGCCATTGGCAATATAAACTGTATTTTTGCAGGATTCGCCACAGGCTTGAGGATCTGCACTTTACAAAACAAATGAAAAAGAATCAAATATATACTATGTAACAAATTTTAAATGTGGAAAAAATATATATTTTTTGTGTTAAAAAATTATAATAAAACGGTTTCTTCTTGTTATTAAAATCACCTGATTTTACCAGCCGAGCACATGACCACTCGTGTTTAAAATCCTTAATCAATAGTGGTTACATCTTTTCATATTTTAACCGCAGTAGCGAGGCACACAGAATGTAGTAAATAAAGTACTGGCAAACTTGACGAACCATTAACTATAGTTTAACAATATTTCGCTGCACTGACGGAAGACAGATTGTGTGAAGATGAACTTTGAAAATTTAGAGAATTTCCATAAATATATACAAATAAAATAAGATTAAATTTTAAAGTTATGCAACTTCATCCAGAGAGCGGGTTGTTTCTTTTTCATATAGGGATGGTGAGAAGAATATCTCTCCGTCCGGATATAGAAGAAGGGAAGGGGCTGGAAATTAATTTGAAAGTTATGTTCTTAACACTAGGCAGAAAAAGCTTCCGAAATAAGAACAAACCGACATACAGATCCAAAGTTATGGGGTCCTCAGCAAAAAATAAGAGGCCTGGGATGAGCAAACCAGTGTCATTTTGGCAAAAAACATCATGTTAATCAATTCACCTTTATAACATATTTGCATTGATAAAGTTTGAACGCACATCTCTTGACAGGTTTAAAATTAGTGATGACAGAAAATGTCAGAGTTGGCTATTGCTTAAATATGACATCATAATTTATGCCAAACAATTAAATCTGAAATTCTTTAAATGTGAAAGCTTTAAATGTTTAAATGTGAGAGCTTTTTAAAAAATTTAAAAGACTTGTTTTAATCAAATTTTTAAGCTCTATAATATAAGTCCAACATCATTTTATACCTCGGGTTCCCTTTAAGAATAACATTTTTACTTCATGAGACAAGACGCAAACTCAAATTTAGACTGAATGAGAATTTAAAGTTTACTAACGCATGTCAGCCATCAATGTAGAATACTGTGAACTAAAATGATGTACATTGTTAAAAGTGAAAAAGAAAAAATGTTTTGCTCATAAGATTCCTTTTGAAAAATAATAATAAATAATGAAAAACAAGATGTTTTATTATTACGCTAAGATTTGGTACTTCACAACGGTTGAAACTCCATAAAGATTTGCTGCATGTCGTTTATGGTGATACTCCTATCAATGTTGTGTCCCAATACAATTTCCTGGAACAATAATAGATAACCACTTATCGTTAAATCTAGTAATTTCGAAAAAACGTATAAAACAACTGCAAGTAGACGGTTAAGATTGTTATAACGCATGAGAGCATTCCTCACAAGTGACGCTGCGTTGAATGTCTTTATGACGATGATAGTACCATTCCTTTGCGCTGGTCATTGCCTATTGATATTCGCAAATTAGACAATTTAAATGATTTTAGAATGACGTTATTTGAACATTTTTCATGATTTTTTCATGATTACAGTTTTCATTTTATTTAATATTTATTTTTACTTAATCTATTTTATTTATATTTTACTAACTATATAATTTTTAATATTTTTATCTGCATTTATTCAACAGTTCTTTGTACATATGTACATATAAACTGATGATCCTATCCCGTATAAATATTCATAAAATAAAAAAAATAATAAAAAATAAAAATAAAGAGTGTGATCTTTGATTCAATATATTTCATAAAGCAATGCTACAAAATTCCAAACTGATGAAAATATTATATACAGTGTTTTCTCTACAATTGTGTGGCATATTTTTTTGTCTGCGTAAATCATAACTTGGATTACATAAGCAAATTGGCCATTATGAAATGCAGCTGAACAAAGGGTATATTTAATAAAATGTTTTGGCTTTTTTCAGAGATATGTAAAAAACTATATAGTTATCGAATTGTTTATCCACATCATATATATCTTTGATATAAGAAAGTTCTTTGGAGATGAAAACGAAAAGGCAAGAAAGGTAAAACAACACCTTTATAAAGCTACTTAAATAACTGGAGGCGGCATGACAGTTTATTCTGAACACAAAGCAAGAAAGCTTTGCCTTGCTAATGAACTTGGGCAAAAAGTAGGATCATTTAAGCCAAAGACAAGTTAAAATGCCAAGTCTTCTTGTTATAGCTAATGAGTTTTAAGGTTTACATTTTGACTGGATTCTTTCACATGTGCAGAAATAATGTCAAAAATTTACAGGCAGTCAAATACAGACTTTCAAATTATGTGTGAGGCTACGTTTTTATAGCTGTAGCTGTAGAAACGTAGCCTAAAAACAAATGTTAGTTCAGGAGGACATAATAATATTTGCAATATAATCAATGCCATGATATGATATATCCTGAGGCTTGGTCCTTGATGTATATATCATATATATATACTAATTTCACTGGCACTGAAACTTGTGCATTTTACAGATCAGACAACCTAAACATTACTGGGCAGATCACAGATGGGAAATTTTTTGCACAGTGGGAGTATGACAATTTTTATTAATTGTTATCTTTGTAATTATTCATTAAATACCAAATAAACCTATATTATTAAGAAATTAGACAGACTAGAGAATATCTTTAAGAATTTTTTTTAATACGTGTGCTCTTCGTCACAGATCCCCTTTGGTAATTCGCTTTGCCAAGTTTTCCTAATGTGACATCTGTTTTTGAGCAACAGAAATAGGTACATGGCAATGTGTTTTAAGCAGCTATTAGCTCCATCTGAAACAAGTCGCCTAGTAGTATTGCAACCATTTTAATCATAACATATATAGACTTTTGAAATAATTTGAGTGGAACTCACATTGGAAAAAACACATCACTATAATTAAGATGCTAATCACGGAAATAGGATAGGACGTTTTATACGGTTTCTTATTCAAGCGACCCTGTGGTGCAAACACCCACCTTTTTCACTGGCATTTTTACAAAGTTGTTTATAGGAATGACTTATACATTATAATCAAAACCAATAAAGTTATGTGGCGAGCAGAGTTGCCAGATCTTTTATTTAAATAATCACGTAATTAGGACGGTATACGCTAGCTAGTTATATATAGCTAGCAAGATTTTCATACTTGTAGCTAGCTAAACGAAAGCCAAAATTCTACTCTGAAAACTTGGTTTGAACAACTTGCCCTTTCCTTTTCAAAAAATAAAATAAAAAAGGACAAATTTACCTTTGGCATCATGAAAAAAAGAAATAGGCAAAACACCCATGCAAGCTCTGTTGGCACCTTCCTTTAGTGCCTATCACATGTCCCCTACGATAGGGTGCCAATAGCGAAAATTGCAATGAGAATAGGGCGCCATAATGTTCGCAATAGTAAGTGTAAAATGCAATTTTGTTGCTAAAAGGGGAATTTAAAACTCATTTTAAGCTATATTTAATTTGGTTCATAAAGAAAAATCTACCCTGAACTCATATTTAAACCATTCCATCTGGGGTCCCGATAAGCACTGCTTTTCAAAGAATTTGAGGTAAGGGTAAAATTGCATAAACATGTATAACCGGGACCGTCGCAAAATGGCTTACCCGGCCTTTTGGCCCCGAAAAGTCATTATAAAAAGCGTCAAAAAATATCGGGACCGATTGCGGTCCCGATAAAAATTTAGGTCCCGATTTCTCCTGAAGTAAGCATAATATGGTCCCGTTATGGTCTAGAATGTACTTACTTACTTACTTACTTACTTACTTACTTACTTACTTACTTACTTACTTACTTACTTACTTACTTACTTACTTACTTACTTACTTACTTACTTACTTACTTACTTACTTACTTACTTACTTACTTACTTACTTACTTACTTACTTACTTACTTACTTACTTACTTACTTACTTACTTACTTACTTACTTACTTACTTACTTACTTACTTACTTACTTACTTACTTACTTACTTACTTACTTACTTACTTACTTACTTACTTACTTACTTACTTACTTACTTACCTTACTTACTTACTTACTTACTTACATTAACTTACTTTACTTACTTACTTACTTACTTACTTACCTTACTTATTACTTTACTTACTTACTTTACTTACTTACTTAACTTACTTACTTACTTAACTTACTTACTTACTTACTTACTTACTTACTTTACTTACTTAACTTACTTACTTACTTACTTACTTACTTACTTACTTACTTTTACTTAACTTACTTACTTACTTTACTTACTTACTTACTTACTTAACTTACTTACTTACTTTACTTACTTACTTACTTACTTACTTATTACTTACTTTACTTACTTACTTAACTTACTTACTTACTTTACTTACTTACTTACTTACTTACTTATTACTTACTTACTTACTTACTTACTTACTTACTTGTATACGTATGGAACGTCCTTTTTGCGACCTGGCATTTAGAATTGGTAATATAAGTCGTAAAAGCCTATTGATAAAAAAAAATTGTTTTCCTAGAAGAATTAGCCTGTATTCCTTATGCCATGAAAATTTCTAAGGATTGTACAAACCCTAACACGTTTTAACTTCACTTAATAGCCACCAGGGTCGCCAAAGGGAACACCTTCGTGTAAACAATATAGAAATTCGAACTTTTTGAATTTTTTTTGAGGAGATGATGTGTAATTAAATCTAACTAGGGCTTAAATCGACCCACCAAATTCCACCGACTTTTCTAAAAAATTTAACTTTAAGAAAATGGAGCGAGGATATATAGTTCTTGTTGCGGACGCCTTTTAGCTTTCAACATTGCCTTATTTCAAACATACCTTAAAACATAATCTACGATTTCTTCCACTTGCAGGAGTTTCGCACATTGAAACTTTGTGCGCTTGTTAAATATATATTGGTCCACATGTGTGCCAAATTTTAAGTCCTAATATTTTCGTGAACGGATTTTATGGCAGCACAAAGGGAGATCTTTTCACTTGTTTTACGTATGTTTTTGGTTTTTCGCGACTGAAAATGGAATAACTATCTACCAGAAAACTTATTTATGTTGATACTTGGCACAATCATGGACGGTTCTTGTGTCTGTCGTTACACCCATAATAGATTAAATATATAACCATCATTGGTCGAAAAATACTTTGTGAGCGTTTTGACTAAATGGTCGCAAAAGGGAACCAATTTAAAAACGCCTGGAGACGAAGGTCACAAAGAAGGAAGAATTATATTTGCTTGTTGGGAAAGTGATTTACTAGGCTTTAACTGTTCAGTTGTACAAAAAAATAAACTATCGCAATAAGTCAAGTCGAACTAAAAAGGTACACCAGCGGGAAATTTGGTCGCAAAAGGGAACTACTAAGTAAGATTTTTTTGTCTTCCGTTTTTTGTACATTTTTCTGCTATAACTATAGATCCGTAAATCCTTTTAATACCATATTTGGCACGCTTATAGATAACTCAAATGTCCGTCGTTACACGAGTTGGTTTTTACAAATTATCTCCTGATTAGTGTATAAAACGCTTTATGAGCGTTTTGACCAAATGGTCGCAAAAGGGAACCAATGTAAAAACGCCTGGAGACGAAGGTCACAGAGAAGGAAGAATTATATTTGTTTGTTGGGGAAGTGATTTACTAGGCTTTAACTGTTCAGTTGTACAAAAAAATAAACTATCGCAATAAGTCAAGTCGAACTAAAAAGGTACACCAACGGGAAATTTGGTCGCAAAAGGGAACTACTAAGTAAGATTTTTTATCTTCCGTTTTTTGCACATTTTTTTGCTATAACTATAGATCCGTAAATCCTTTTAATACGATATTTAGCACGCTTATAGATAACTCAAATATCCGTCATTACACGAGTTGGTTTTTACAAATTATCTCCTGATTAGTGTATAAAACGCTTTGTGAGCGTTTTGACCAAATGGTCGCAAAAGGGAACCAATTTAAAAACGCCTGGAGACGAAGGTCACAAAGAAGGAAGAATTATATTTGTTTGTTGGGGAAGTGATTTACTAGGCTTTAACTGTTCAGTTGTACAAATAAATAAACTATCGCAATAAGACAAGTCGAACTAAAAAGGTACACCAACGGGAAATTTAGTCGCAAAAGGGAACTACTAAGTAAGATTTTTTTGTCTTCCGTTTTTTTGTACATTTTTCTGCTATAACTATAGATCCGTTAATCCTTTTAATACGATATTTGGTACGCTTATAGATAACTCAAATGTCCGTCATTACACGAGTTGGTTTTTACAAATTATCTCCTGATTAGTGTATAAAATGCTTTGTAATCGTTTTGGACCAAATGGTCGCAAAAGGGAACCAATGTAAAAAAGCCTGGAGACGAAGGTCATAGAGAAGGAAGAATTATATTTTTGCTGGAGAAGTGATTCACTAAGCGTTTACTGTTCATTAGTACAAAAAAATAAATTATCGCAATAAGTCAAGTCGAAATAAAAAGGTACACCAACGGGAAATTTGGTCGCAAAAGGGAACTATACTAAGTAAGATTTTTTTGTCTTCCGTTTTATTGCACATTTTTCTGCTATAACTATAGATCGGAAAATCCTTTTAATACGATAATTGGCACGCTTATAGATAACTCAAATGTCCGTCGTTACACGAATTGTTCAGTGGTACCAAAAAATAGACTATCGCAATTAGACAAGTCCAGCTAAAACGGCATCCTTTTTTGCCAATTTATTCTGCTAGCGCCATAACGTCGTATCAGTAAATCTATCTGTACGATATTTGGCACGCTTATAAGAAATAAATGTCTATCATTGTACATTTTTTATATAATCCTGACGTTTATAAACAAATTTAGGCTCAGAAAGGGGGATATTCCAAGCATAGTGCTCAGCCTTGGCGAATCCTTGTGATCTATGTTTTTGTTATGGAATTTTAATTAAACGCAGTCTTTTCTTTCCCCCCTTTTATACACAACAAAACCAGGGACTTAGCTGTCTAGATGCCCACGGCAATCTCAAGTTTTTTGTTGACCATGGCTCATGCGACAGCGTTCATGTGTAGAGAATGCGCTTCAGGATTTTAAATCTTAAAATTTCCGCACTGACACCCCGAAAAATATTAATTTTTGCTTGGAAAGAAATTCACTAGGCAACTGTTCACTGGTACAAAATAATAAACTATAGCAATAAGGCGAATCAAAATAGTGCGCCAAGGTGACATTTTGTGGTGAAAGAACTTTATGTGCTTATCTCGTTATGTGAGTGTTCTCGTACACCTAGGAAGATAGGATACTTATATTTTGGCGCTCTACGCTTTTTAAATATAGCTATTAAAAGGAGGCGTTTAGTAAATACGGGAGAAAGAAAGAGACAGATTTCTTAGCAGGTAAAAATGTATATTAGTCGTAGAAAAAATACGTACAAACATAACAAATGCCAATCATAAAGAATTTTTAAGAAACTTTATATGTCAAGCAAGGAAAATTATAAGAAACTCGAGGCTTAACTAAACGCTTAGGTTTCTGTAAACACCAAATATCACTAAAATAAACAACTTGCTAAGAACTCTTTGCGTTAGAATTAATAGATAATGAACTCTACAAACTAACAAAAAGTTACTAAAAGAAATTCTTAGCGATGTAATAAAAATGCAGAAAGTCAGGTTGGAAGCAAAATAAAAACAAATGTTTGCTATGCAAAAGGTCATGTCTTAAACTTTTGACTTCTTTCTCCGAGAGAACCTAAATGTCATCACAGTCACAAATTCTTACATAATTACATCCATAATTAACAATTTTAACCCAAAGAATTTAAACATGGTTGAGTATTTATCATTAATATACCAGGTAAAATATCATAATAAATTACCTTCCAATTGTTATTATTTCCTTTCCATTAACAATAGGAAATATCATACCATCCTGGCCATTTCTTGCAACAACAGTTACTTTTCCAATCACATCACACCAAGACATTTTTGATTTTATGCTTAATATTTGCTTTCAGAAGAAACAATTAATTTCTGCAGATTCACCTAAATCAATCTTAATAAGCAGATACAAATCATCAGATTACAAAAGTTTTTTATATACTAAAAATATTTATAAGTCTAAAAGTTATAATTACAAATATCAAAGAAAAATAGTGTTAATTACAGTAACTCAAAAAATAATAGATATCCTTACATAAGATGTTAATTACACCAGAATAGGGATAAGTGTGCACAACAAATAAATAAACAGGTGAAAAAATAACAATACAAATCAATATAGAAAGTGTTGCGGAGAGGTTGCCAAGGCAAAGGCATTAAGCACGGCAAGGAAAGGGCACGGCAAAGGCAGGCAAGGAAACAGGAAGAGGAATCAGCAAGGCAGGGGTAGGCAAGACAGGGGTAGGCAAGGCATGGGAGGCACAGGCAAGGGCATAGTAGGCAGGCACCAGAAAAGGCATAGGAAGAGTAGGCAAGGAACGGTCAGCGCTGGCAAGGCAATATATCTAAGCTCTGTGTCATATTAGTCCAGGAGTATAGAAAATATCAAGGTTCAAATTCAATGAAAAAGGTATTAAATTTATATAAGGTCTATATACAGTAAATCATCTTAGCAGAATAATGTGCCAATACAATACAATCTGGTTGTTGTAGGTGCAAGATAATTATGTTTTTCCTAGCCCTGTCCAGGATTTGAACCTGAATCTCTCATTTGCATGAGTGTCATAACCATTAGACCAGCAGGGCATAAATATATATACAAAACTTTACAGATGAATATTATATACACTTGAAATTTACACCACAGAAAAATCCTGGGTTAAGACACAAGTAACAGTGTTACCTGGCATAAAACGCTTGATGAAAAAATTAATACAATTATAAACTGTGCCAAATATTCAGGTGAAGCGCTTTAGTACAGGTATGCAGTATATGGTAAAGCGAGTGAAGCGCACACAACATTTAAGGTGTTTCGAGTGTAATATATTTTTTAGAAAATAAAACACAATTTATGCGTTGTGCCCTAATACCTAAAATATTAAGCCAACCTTTATTTTTCTTAAAATGTTCCCAGTGAAATTTCTAAAGTTTAATTTAATCCCAGGTGAGCACATAGTACAGGGAAATTGTGTTGTACATCTACATATAGGTGTAACACTATTTTCTAAGAAACTTTATAACAACTTCGGTTTAACTAAAAACACAGGAAAGAGCCCCTTGTTAACAACACACGAAAGAGCCAGTTGTTACCCAGTACAGGTAAAACGCAGCAATTTTATTTTGTGGAAAAATATGTATACATAAAATTTTAAAATATAAACACATAACCTGTTTTTATCCTGTTAAACTAAAAAAACGCATGCAACATTGGTTTATTTTGTAAAAAAGGTTTCAGTAAAAAATTAAAAATTAATTGAGAGGGTGAGCTTTTAGTATATATACAACTAAACCATGTAGCATATCTGTATAGGTGTAATACCTTTTCTAAAAAACTTTTATTGCTACTTCAGTTGAAATAAAAACACCAGAAACAAGTCAGTCCTGGAGTTACACATGATATCCGGTATTGGTGTAAAGTTAAGGGCAAATTACAGAAAGGGAAATTATATGTACTTGGGAAATTAAATAAGAAATAACGAATGTGATAAATCTAAAGATTTTCAGTACAATTTTCAGTACGAGTACGATTTCATGAGAACCACGCAACAGAATGTAAAAACTATAGCTCTTCACTCCCCCTGAATGAAAGTGCCCCTTGTGGACGAACAGCGTAAACTATTACACGTGACCCACATCAACCTTTATAATAAACAATGATCATTAACAAGAGACGAAACATAAAATATTTAGCTAGCTTTAGTTGTAAGTAAGGCTAAAGAAGGAGTACATAACATTTAAGAAATAGTGATATACTAGGTACATAACCTCCACTTCTTTCTTGAAAAATCTCATTTTGTTTCTAGGTAGCTACTAGCTACGCTTAGCACCATCTTTAAAAAACAACAAAAACTCCATCGCCGTTCCTAAAAAAAACACATTGTCTCGCTTACTAAAAACTGTACTAAAGAATGACCATATTAAACTGCTGGATTACTGTGATTTTTTGTTTGAATTGTTATATTTCGGATGTAATAGGGACGAAATCCTATAGAAATGCTATATACTCTCCACCGTACCTACTTTTCTTTTACATTTGGCTTATTTAATGAGGAAATGGGCTCCGCTTTGCTCCGCAAAAATCATTATTATTTACTTTCTTTATTTCCTTATTTCACACACTTATCCTTTTATGTTTCCTCTATAGTGCAATTACCATCTTATTGTAAAGATACTATTATATTCAGAGTTATTGCAATTAAACTAAATAAATAAATAAATAAATCATAATTAAATTAAATTAAAAAGAGTAAACAAACAGTCTAGTTATCTTCTGACCAGCCGCTCGTTTTAAACAAGCTGTAGGTCAGGACAAACCTGAAGTCACCGGGGTAATCTCCATGGTGCGTAAAACACCTTGATGACAAAAAAGCAGCATGACTGTTAACCCTGTAGACTATGTGAGCCAAACAGTCTAAGAAAGTTTTGAGTTCCACACTCCTTAGATATCACTATATACAATATTACATGCATAGAAGTATACTTTAAGGGAAGAAGCTTTTGTTGACATAAACCTTCATAGTTAAAGCGAACTGCAAAATTTTAATTAACACTCCATAGACAGAAACTTTTGCAGATTATATAAATCAAAACATTTTGTGAATGACAGACATTTAAATACTTTGGGGACATAAACTCTCGCGAAACCGCAAAAGTTTCTTTCCTTCAAGTAGACAGAAAGACAGATTATGATCCATATCAAAAAGAAATTGATAAGATCCTCATCCAACAAAAATGGTGAAAATGAATGCCACCTTTACAAATTATGCTGCACTATGCTACACGATTTTCTCAAAATGACTGAACTTCTAAATACATTTAGTCATTATATAGTTGATAAAGTGCCAAAACAGTAAATTCCTTTCTGCAGTATTGGGACCATATATAATACTAAATAAGTGGCTGGGGACAAATATTTATACCAACGTCTGACATGACAAAAATTGTTTCTCATAAAAAGTTTTTCGTATAAAAGCTTAAGACATAGTGATAACTTTTTAAAAAATTCCTGTTTTTTGACATTGATTTGTCAGATGGAATATATATAAATTTTGATCACAGAAAATTATTCTTTGCAGGAAAAAGACAATACAAGATCCATTTTGTCAAATCGATCCAATTTCTTGAATTCGAGATTTCAAAAGTTGAACAAATGTCAACCAATCAGTTTTTTAAAATTGTAAAAAAAATGCAAAGAATCACACTCCAAAATAAAATTTGAATTCAACAAGTTGAAAAAATAAGCTGACACACAATCAAATGTGGATGGAATGTGTATATATATTATCTGCAACTTTTGAACGCCAATATTTGAATTTGACAAAATTGGATCCAACAAATTGAATCGTATATCGTCTACTTAAGACTGGCCTAACCCTTCACAGAGAAAGTCTGCGAAGCATGACAGAAGTTTCAATCAAACTCTAAACAACATTTTACTATCATACAACTGTGCACTGCTGCATAATAAAAATATATTTAGAGAGATTTGTTATGAAAACACTTGTGGAGCCTTTCTAATTCATGTCAGCACTTGGAAACTGCCAATATGTAGCTAGCTATGGCTAACAATGTTTAATTCACCTGCAAATTTTTGTTATGGATGCAAATTGAATCTGCAATTTCATTTTTTAGTTAAACTTAACTGTTGATTGTGTGTGGGAGCATGCAATCGGAAAACAATAAAAAGGTTTGCTGAAGTGGAAGCAAATGCTATATAGCTAGCAATTTCACGTTGGCAATTTTCTGTCAAAGTGAAAGACTTTGTTTACTCGTTTTCGCCTTCAGATATAAAAAGACATTAGAGCCCTTCAAAATTTTTTTTGGGATCCATTAAGAAGGAAGGGGTCCAACCCTTAGTGTAAATTTCCCGTTAACGCAGCCAGAAAAATTTGACCCTCACATTGTTAAGGCGCAAAAAAGCCTTGAAGCCCCACAGATTATAGCAGCTATGTGCCAGATAGCAGCCAGGTGTTTTGTCACCTTGTCATCAATACCTAGCTAACTCAAGCTAGCTAGCTAGCTATACGAATATATAAAACCTTTTTCTCCAATTCTCTGTTATTCGCTACATAAAATTGGCTACCTTATAGCCAGTTGGCTAAGCTAATAGCAATAAAAATGTATCTACATAATAGCTAGCTCAGGTAATCAGAAGGGGTAGCAAACATAGCTCTAGAAATGGGAAGAGTTTGTTATTTTTAGCTAAAAAATAACAGCTTGTGACAAAGAAAAAGGAATTTAGTTTACCATATAATACAAGCGAAAAAAACATAAGAGGAAAGGAATTAGGACTAAACTAAACCTAGACTATTATATATAAAGCCAGCACAACACTTCTCCGTCAATTTCTGCCATTATGATTGCCTTTGCTTTAGTAGCGCATGCGTGCACGGGTCGCAAAAGGGAAAGTCGCAAAAGGGAACAAAGTGTAGGTCGCAAAAGGGAACCCCGCGGTCGCAAAAGGGAACCGGAGGTCGCAAAAGGGAACCGGAGGTCGCAAAAGGGAACCAAAGGTCGCAAAAGGGAACGTGCTAGGGTCGCAAAAGGGAACTATTAGTATCCTTACTTACTTACTTACTTACTTACTTACTTACTTACTTACTTACTTACTTACTTACTTACTTACTTACTTACTGACTTACTGACTTACTGACTTACTGACTTACTGACTTACTGACTTACTGACTTACTGACTTACTGACTGACTTACTGACTTACTGACTTACTGACTTACTGACTTACTGACTTACTGACTTACTGACTTACTGACTTACTGACTTACTGACTTACTGACTTACTTACTGACTTACTGACTTACTGACTTACTGACTTACTGACTTACTGACTTACTGACTTACTGACTTACTTACTGACTTACTTACTGACTTACTCAATTTCTATATATGGTCCCTCGTGTTCATTCCTTGAGAGTTGAGCAGGGGGTTTGCGCGAATGTAATGGAGGACTCATTTATGGTACAGAATGACAAGAAGAACGTCTTTTCGAGTCAGAAAGCAATTTTTAATCATGATTGGTTATTTTGTTGAAGTAATTCTTACTTGAAGGCTACTTAATGAACATGAGGTACAAACGCTATTTTGTGCAATACATTACCGTAGATGCTAAAATGCTGATTTCCCACGACTTGTTAGTGAATTCCCTTGAATTTTTGCACCATTACACTCAATTCCACCCAAGACACAAAATATAACTTACAAAAATCTTTTTTTTTTCGCGCCTGAATGCCGAGTCACAAACATGTCCCATTACTCTATCAGCATGACCAAATTGGAGTCGTTTTTCATATCGAAACTGCTCATACTATGAAAAGAAAAACTTGCATGATAGATGAATAAAAATGCTTTTGTTTTAAAGTAACACAAGTGGGTGACATCTCCTCAAAATTTTAGGAATAAATAATGCCGCCTTCATAGCGTAATTTGCAATAGTTTTGGGTGTATTTTTTTGCAATAAAACGAGAGTAAGGGAGCAAATGAAAAACTTTATTGGTGCGCATGCGAAATTCTTTCAGAAAAAAATTGGAATTGATATGGATAGATTTTTTTGGGAGGAACATAATTATGTCAGTCATATAACATTAATCACGCGGGGTAACACTTTAATTGTGAATTTTAATCTGGGGAATAGGTAGCGCATGAGGGACAGTGCGCCATTTACTCACTGAACATGCGGGACATATTATTAGGATATATTTTTTGTGTTTCTGTTTTAGGATCGGAATTTATTTTAAACCGATGTTTTGGGACATAAATAAGGTACACAAAAATAATTTATTTAAACAAAAATTAATTTGTATTGATGCATAATACGTAGAATTCTTCTTAAGTTAACTCAGCACATGAGGGACAATTCATGGATATTTTTCAAGATGTTAAAATGTTATATCACGCCGTCATTGGGCAAATTTACTTTACAGAGTAGGAAAATTGAACTTTTAACTACCATAAATAAAATTTTCGTCATTGCTCACCCCTGTTGACATTTTCACCTGTGAATGGTTCTTCACGATTGGACATCCGAGCATGAAAGGCGGAATTTGATCAGTACGTATAATGATGAAATTTTGAAGGTACTAAATTGTAAATTGGTTGCATATTGCTGGACAGCGAACATGATTATATCACGATCGCAAAAACTGCAAAGCACAAACGCAAACCCACTAATAATCTCAAGTTTTAAGCATAACGCTAGAAAAAATGATCCCATAAAGTTTAAATTTTATACTTGACTTAAAGACGCATATCAGGGCGTCTGTTGTTGAGGTTTTATTTGATGCCGTTTATTTCAAGATTAACATTTTGTTTTTTTACTAATAATTACAGCAAATTTCAGCTCCGTTGCTGCTAAATTCATTAAATTGGTTATTCAATAAAGAATGTGTATGAACGTCCCATTTTATTAGGATTGTTTATTGACAGGGAAGATTTTCCAAATTTAATTTTGAAGAAGGGAAACATTATTCTGATGGGCGTTTACTCAAACCGTTACGTTATCATATGCGAGCGATCATCTTTGAGACATTCCTTTCAAGATATGGCTCAATTGCAAATAACGTAATTCTAAATAAGTTTCTTTTATATTCGAATTATTTACGCTCCATAAGTAAAAATCGCAGAAGGAGGTCAAATTATAGTGCATATCCTTATTGCGTTTTTTTCTTTCGATTAGGTATAAATAGAATAACAACGAAAGTATAAACAAGAAAAGAAGAATTAGCAATGCCGCAATTAAAACTCATCTCTATAATAATAGCCGTATTCTGTTCAAAATGGTTGCGCGCAGCATTTTTCGAAAAATTATCGCGGGGCCCGATTTTTACGGTCCTCCGTTTTTCGGTTGGACGCAGCATAATTTCGGAATAATTTCGGAATCACGCCAGAACCGGATAAACAACGGAAACATGCTACGGAGGCCATTTTAGTTTGGAGGTGATGTTGTCCGGTTCGTAAGTCTCCTTTTGACCTTTTTCTCTTCTAAATACTTTGCATCTATAGGAATATTTATTTTGATGTTTTTACATGTTAAGATTAACATATCGTCACGTTTTCTAGCAATGTATAAATCTTAAACAAACCAATTTTCAGATTTTAGCTAGGAACATACATTTCCGGGTAGCATTCTGCTAGCTGGAAGCTATAGCTAGCTAGCTATAGCTAGCCTTATTTATTCCCATTCTTTTGATGTTTTTATTCAGTTTGGCATATCAATATTTATTTTTATGCTTCGGTTGTGGCTAGCTCTTTATAGCTATTTCTGGCTAAAAAGTGAAAGTAGCCAAATGCAGTTTTTAGCTAGCTACAACAAAATTCTTATGCTAAATGCAGTTAGGTAGCTACACCTTTTATTACTATCATGAAAAATTATTCTGCAAAATTAAATGGCGGAGTGATATTTTTAACTGGACGGGGTAACGACAAGCTGTTTTCTGTATTTTTATTTAAACCGAAGTTGCGATAAATTTGTTTTGGAAAATGGTATTATGCTTATATGCCCGTTCAACTCTGTTCAATTCTGTTTAACTGTACTAACCGCTCAGCCATGTGTTAACAATGGACTGTTACTTGTGTTTTTATTTAAACAGAGGCTGCAATGAGGTGTTTTACAAAAGGGTATTATCCCTACCCGCATGTGCAACTCCGTTTAACTGTACTTAGCGCTAAGCCTGGTGTCACGATTAATCTTTTAACTTTCACAAAATTTTATTCCGCAAAATAAAATAATAGTGACCGGTTGTTTTTGCTATGACGGGGTAACAACGGTTTTTAAACTCTGTTTTTATTTCAGCTATCGTTGCGGGAAAGTTATTTTTTGAAAAATATGTTACAGTCGCAACACACTATAATGGTGTATGCGCTTCACTTGATTTGCGACATCTGTGTATCTGTACTAAAGCGATCCATCTGATCGTGTGGCACAGTTTACAACTCTTATTATTGTATACCTGTCAACTCATTTTATATACAATAAATCTAAATCTTCCGTACAACCGTGCAACAACTGACGCGATATTCCACGCTTGTTTTGGTATTTTCAATTTGCAATGCAATGACTTCTGTAAAATGCAATGACTTCCGTAAACAAAAACGAAATCGAGATATCGTTACTCTCTTTCATGCCTTCTATTTGGTAAAAATGCAATAGAAAAATAAAAAATGTCTCACAAAAAAAGAGATGTTAGGTATATAATAAAGCATATATTGCATGCCTGTTCGTCGAATATCAGATTTGTCCACTCTTGGTGAGGCAATATTCCACTCGGCTGGGCCTCGTGGAATATTGCTCACCTCGAGTGGATAAATCTTGATATTCAACGAACGGTCCTGCAATATCTGCTTATTGTTCAACGCCGGGTCACACCTTAACTTGTGGCTTACGCCGGCGTTTCGACGCCGGGTTTCCCGGCTAGTCTCTTTAATAATAGCCGTATTCCGTCTGTCTGTTTCTGCGCGAGAAAAACGTCGTGTTGCGGAAACACGAAGTGCGATATATAAAGGACGGGCGACCCCGTGGATTTTTCCACGGGTTTACGACTAGTCTCTATTATAATAGCCGTGTACGTCTGTCCGTCACGCAAAATAGCTACTAATATTCCTTTGATCTCTCCGCGATTTTTAAAAACCAGGGGTTGTTTAATCGAAAATCTTATTATTGATTAAAATATATTCGAGAAATTAATTTATTTTCTTAAATAATTTAATTATTTTAATTTACTAATCTTAATTAAATAAATAAATTAGGTGATTGAAATGAACGCATTATTTAAATACGCTATTTTTAATAATAATTAACCCGTGATCTCAATTGCCAATTCCGCTCGGGAGCCACAGAAAACAAGTGGGACAGTTTTATTACTTTTTTTTTTAACGCTTGCACGTAGTATACCAATTGAAACGTCCAATTCTTTGAAACACCAATCCAAGATTTTCGCGGCCTGACGATGCCAACGAAGGAACATGATGACGAAGGCCATTTAGGTTTTAAAAGTGGTCGTGGCCAGTGCTGGGTTTAAAGGTCTGTTTGACCTTTTTTGTCTTCTAAAAGCTTTTTATTTTGTAATATTTCTATATATATATATATATCTATATGTTCTTACATGTTAAAATAAATATATGGTCACATTTTTTAGCCATGTACAAATCTTAAACGCATCAGTTTTTGGATTTTTGGCTAGGAACGAAGATTTTTTAAGATCATTCTACAGCCAGCTAGCTATAGCTACCCTCACTTATTACTATTCAGTGTGGTATAACAGCTTTTTAACCTAGCCAATATTATTTATTTTTATGTCGAAGTTGTGTTTATCTAGCTCTCCTTGGCTACCTCTGGATAAAAAGTGAAAGAAGCCACATGCATTGTTTGGCTGCAACACAATTCTTAATTCTTATGCTAAATAAATGCAGTTCGGCAGCTACCACCTTTATTACTGTTATGAAAACTTATGCTGCAAAATAAAATTGCTTAGTAATTTTTTGACTGAACAGGATAACGGCAGGCGGTTTCCTGACTTTTTTTAACCAAAGTCGCGATAAAGTTTTTTTAAAAATGGTGTTACGCCTATATACTCATATGCGACACGGTTTACCTGTACTAAGGTAAACAATGTCGCGCTGCCTGGAGTAACATTCATTTGTGAACTTTCAGTAACATTTGTATACCTGTACTAAAGTGCACCACCTGAATGTGTGGCACAGTACGGTTCTTATTAATTGTGCCACAGAGTTTGTGGCTTACCCCGGCGTGCGACCCTGGATCCCCAGGCTAGTTTTATAAATACGTCTTAAAAGGATTGAGAAAAAAAGTGATAAGAAAGACGTAAGAAAACCGGGCATAAAAAAGACGTCGTGTATTTATTGTTCGGTGATATTTAAGATAATTTTAAAAAATCCAAACCAAGTTTTCGCCAAAAAAATTGCGATTATCTCAAAATAAAATACTGTTAGCCTTAAAAATGTACCAAAATTTGTCTTCAACAACAAAATCGAATCGCTTCACCAAACCTAATTGCGTTATATTGCATTATTCTCAACATAATAAGGGATAATAAGGATTTCACATATTATTGAAAACGAAACTTCTTCAATGATTTTCGTAAGATTGGAAGACGTGGGTTCATAAAAAAGTTTAAAATTCAAGAAAGATTCCAATGTAGAATAACTAGTTTGTTTTTTTCGCTAAGAATTCAAAATTTGAAACGACGAAATTTCATGATACCACTCCTTTAAAGAGACTAGAAACAAAGCAAACTCGTTCTCAACGCATTTTTTTCTGTTTATGAAATGTGAGATGTGTTGACTAGATTTTAATTCATGTGATAACCTAAGTGGTTTTAAACATGATTGAAGCCTAAACAAAAAATAAATCCTAGGAAAACACGTATGCGTAAATAGTCTTTAATGTTTCTGGTGATATTTTTTTCTCTCGGTTCTAACTTTTATAAGTAGCCTTCTTATTCCAATCTTCTTATACAATTCTGCTAAACAGGATCTTTTACAGATTTTAAGAACTATTTCTAAAGAAATATTCTTCCTTGCTTTGATTAGATCTTTAAATTCCCGACGAATTAACGCATTCTCTTCATCCGAATATACAAGCCTTTTACACACATCATCATCATCATCTTCGCTTGAGGTGTCTGGAACAACATTACTATCATCAACATTTTTATCTTCCTCCATAATGCCAGATTTTTCAACATTTTTTCTCTTCAGGTAACGGATCTAAAATAATATGTAAAAACATCTCTATAACTTTTTGGAATCAAACTAGCGATATAACAAGGAATATTGTAGATAAGACAGCATTACTCATAAAATAACAAACAAAATCCT
The DNA here is from genome assembly GCA_030067915.1 of Hydractinia echinata. NCBI lineage: Eukaryota > Metazoa > Cnidaria > Hydrozoa > Anthoathecata > Hydractiniidae > Hydractinia > Hydractinia echinata. Next base: position 33,554 of record JASGCC010000117.1, read on the forward strand.
GATCTTAAGTTCAATTTTGAAAACGTGCTTAAATAAATGAGGCAAATCTTATAAAAGTAGACTTTTAATTTACCTTATCTACCAATTGCTTTTCTGTAAAATCCTGTAGCTCTGGACAAACAGCCATCTTTTCTCGAATAATATCGATAGCAATAACTTCCCCAGGGAAGATGTCTAGAAGTCTTTCATCCGAACACTCGTTCTTTTTGTTAAAATTGGTCCGTATGATTCCTTGTACTTTCGCACTAGTTTGTGCTACAGATTTCTTCTTTTCCTGCAGATAGTAGTCACTCTCTGCGGTTCTTACGTCGTGGTTCATCAAGTTAGCCAGGTCTTTTTTTAGTCCTGGCTCATTTTCATGTACAGCAGTTGTTGTCAATTTCCTAATGATAGTGGCATTTAGCTTTTTACTCATGTCGAAGCCAGCTGATTTCCAAAAGTTATTCATTTGAGTGCTGATCATAGAAGGTGCCATTTTTTTTCCGGACCAGCTAGGGAAAACTGGATCTTTATCTTCAAAGGTAATGTCTTCCACTCTATTTCGAATGTGTTCAACAAAATTCATCAGATGGTTCATCAAGGAAGAATCAATTGCCAGCATAGCTGGACCAGACGTTGCCGCCGTTTTGTGATCTTTCACAGCGATTATGTAACTACCATTTTTCTGTTTTTCAGCAGAGCGGTATTCTGCCATTGTCATATTACTGATACAACCAGATCTTGACGCATTATTCAAAACAGCGTAAGTAATTAAATAATCGCGAGCTAAACAGAATTCTTTTCTAGATGGACACTTATCGCGACATTTGAACCAGTCAATGGTTTTTAATGCCTCCTTCTTTTTGTCTGACTCATCTAGCTGGCAAATCTCTTCGGGTGTTGGAAGATTAGCAAGTAATTCCAATTGCTTCTCGTTTTTAGCTATCTTAATTTTTTTGTTGTAGTTCTGACTCCATCGATTTACAATGCTTTTCATCTTATTAATTTCGATTGGTGTAACTTTGACGTACTCCGGAGCGGTAATAATGACAAACTCGTAGAATAGCTTGACTGAGCCGAGGTATGTCTTAATAGTACCAGGTTTTCTTCCCTTATCTTCAAACCAGGTGATCCATTGATTTAAGTCCGGCCTCGAAAATAGCTTTGCGTAATTTTGTCCGGATGAGTCGAGGAAGTGGAGAATGCTCATGATGACATTTTTGTGTTGGTTTGCGTCTCTAATCTTTTTGAATCCCCCGTCACACGACATAAGCCATTCTTGAAACAAAGCCAAAAATTGTTCTTCCATTTTTGAAATAACGATAACTTTGTCATCAAGGTCTTCGTAATCGCAATCCTCCTCAAGACAAGAATCCACATCTGACTCAACAGTTACGGCAACGTCATTTTCCATTGTTCCTACTCTTCTAAAATCACGAAAAGAAATGAAAATTAGGATGCGTCAATGAATTTTATGACTTAAAACAACAAAATACGTTAAACTGCAGAAGGTTTCGCAGTTGCTATACCCAAAGAAATCATGAAAGTAAAAGTAAAAAATAAACGATACATAGTCAAAATAGTTATACAGAGTCAGTACTAGTTTACGATTAAGTTATGACAAAAACCCACCTCTCGTTGTATTCTACCATCATATCGCTTAGATCATCACAACTACTCTGCACTGGCGGATATATATCTTCGCCCCCTTCTTGTCCTACGTTTTGATCAGAGAGGTCTGTTGGTAGAGGTTGTGGTTTTGAAGAGTGAACTTCCTGTGCTTGTGACAGATGATATTTGTACATAACCCCACTCAGATTATGAAATTGCTTTAAATGATTTTCCATACGAACTACCTCCTTCTGACAAAACAAAAACGGGCAACGCCTCCTTGTGCGCTTCCGCACTTTTGATTTTCGTTGATCCGGAGGTAGTTTCGGCCGCTCCACGTTTAGATTATAATTTACTCTTGCACATGAAGCTTGCACCTCAGTCCATCTATGTATAGTTATGAGGTGCTCTTTCAAGTGACTTCTTTTTCTAAAAACAAGTTCATTAAGAAAATAAAGTTAGATCTAATTTGGAAAAAGGAAACTGAAGGAAACTTTTTAACTAAAATCTAAGAATAAAACAAAAGAGCTATTCATGAAGCGTCCTCTATTCGGAAAACTTTATTTTTAAAAACTCAATTTTTACTAAAGTTTTACAAAAATATATTTAATATAATATACTATTGTTTCTTCTGTCGTATAGGAAATCAATTATAAATATTTTTGAAAATGTGCTTACGATTATTCTCGCGAACATAACAAATTCTGACATTTTCAAAACATTATTTATTAAATTTTGCGAAATTTGATCCATACACGCAAGGGACTTCCTAGCTGCTCAAAAGAGTTTGCACAAAAGAAAATTTCAGTAAATATAGTCTTTCCTGGTATAATACTCCCACAAAGAATAATTCCAAAAAGTGTAGAACTATATGCGCGTAAAGAAATTTCTCTGGAAGAACTCTGCATATTGTTGCCTAATGGAATTTTTAAAAACGAAAACTTACGCATTACAATCTTTTACTGGACATGTTACTTTTCGTCTTCCTTTTTTTTCAGTTGGGAGTGTTTTTTTACTAAACAAAATAAAATTAGGATATTATTGAATGAATTGATGTATAACTATAAAAAATTTAGTATTTTCTAGGATGTGCAGAGCACAAAAAGCTATAAACTAAACCAAGATTAACCCCTACCTTTTCTCTACAACTTGACATGAAGAGTTTGTAAAGCTCTAAAAAGACGCAAGTATGATAAACCATAGATTAAGAACAGTCAAAAAGTATATACCTTAGTCGTAATAATTAATATGTTAATAATTAATTATGAAAAAGGGTTAGCCCTTTTTTATAATAAATTACATAAAAAACAAACGTGTTGCGTGAAAATTAAAACGTTTGAAATATTTAGTTAATTTTATTAATACAAATGTAAGGTAACCTACTCCAATCCACGTAGTCATTCTCTTAACATCTTCTTCCATGTCGTAATAAGGAGTTGTTGAATTCTACGATGGTTTGGAATATGTTATTAAATACATGTTTAGATTATTTTAAATCAATTGGTTTAGTTTCAATGCAAAAATAACTCGCTGAAAGAGACAAATAATAGTTTTATGCGTAGTTGGAATACAATTAAGTTAAAACCTACACGGATTGCATCCTGTAAAAACTTTGTTACTTGTTTCTTTATCATGTTTGAATTCTAGACGGAATTTCAAAAATTAAATGTTTCTTTTTAAATGAAGGAATAATTCACGGTAGCTACGTATAGACTATACCATAATCAACACACCTTCAAAAAACATTTATTTTCCTCTTGTTTATTAGGATCTAAGTATTCGTTCTCCTTTGCATCACGATTTTTAAATTGTAGTGTTGGAGATATTTCCATACTAACAGAAGCACCATCTGTTACTGCCTTTGAATTATCTTTCTCTGTTGTTTTCGTCGTTAAATTCTACAAATTTGGACATTTGCAGTTAAGTTAAATATTTACCAAATAAAGACAAACCCTCATTATAATGGCTCAGAAAATATATCAGAGAAAATTTTAACATACCATTTCGTGTTCCTCATTATCAGCAACGTTACCATCTTTAATTTGAATAGTTGGAAATACTTGCATACTCACACCAGAATAATCATCTGTTACTGACTTTGCTTTATCTTTCTCTGTTGTTTTCGTCGTTAAATTCTACAGATTTGGACATTTTCAAAAGTTAATTCCCAAATCCAAACAAATAAGTAGTCAAGAATCAATGGCTCATTAAGTACATTTATGAACAAATGTTGTCATACCATTTCATTGCATTTGTTATTATCCAATGAAGTACTGGTTGCATCTTTAAGCTCAACGCCCATTTCGCCTGTGTTTTTCTTGGCTTGAATACCTAAATTATTATCAAGCAAAGGTGGATCGGAATTTCTCAACTTTGAATTGTAACTTTCACAAATTTTGAAACATAAATTTTTGTGCTTGTTTCTTTGAAAAGTTAATGAAACGCTACATAATTTGTTAATTCAAACTTACGTGATTTGATATGTTGTAATACTGGATCCTGAAAAAAAGAACACATATTTTCCATCATAAATGTTTTAAAATGTACCGCTATCACTAAATTTAGAAAAAAATTGATCATACTGTAGTTTTGTTCACCGCAAATTCTTTATGTAGCTCAACATATTCTTCTAAAAGTGTAGATAAAAGGGTATGCAGTAATAACAAATACATAGCATTTTCATTTGCATCAAAAGTAGGCATGGGTTTTACCATCAGTAATTTCCGGTGATTGTATCATTAGATGTTTGACTAAATCAGACATGCTACTGTATTGAAAATCTACAGTGTCATCTTCTTCCTCCTCATTTAAACATTCAATATTTTCTTCCAACACTTTTATCGCCTCATCAGTTATATTAGTTTCTGAAAAATAGATGAAAATACCATCTTTACATAACTTTCAGTAAACAGAAACTATATATATTTATATTTTAGTTATCACACAGTGCTGAAAAAAATATTGCAATTTTTTATGTTCTCGTTGCATATTGCACGAGCCTTTAAGCAACTGAAATATATGAGAACATAAAAAGGAAAGAATTACCAGATATTTTTTTTAGAGAACATGTGTGATAATTTATAATAACTCCTTCACCCTGCTATAAATATAATTTGATACGCCTATGCCATAAATGAAAACTTAAAGTATCTCTAGTGGTGAGCAAGTGCTAATGACTTTCATGTGCTAATGACTATTTATCTATGTGAACAAAACATTCTTGAACCACAAACACACGTCTTGTTTATCCAAGCCAATGGATTTACCTAACAAGTTAATATTACTACAAGAGACAAAAATATAAGGTTTTTCCATGCAAAACCAGTCAATCGGAATAAAAATATAATCTCTTTGCACTTTGAATAAGTGAATATGGCACTCATTTTACAGTATTTTTCAGTATCAAATTGCAAGAAAAACTAGTATATATAAATTATATTATAAATACCTTCAATAACAGCATCAGATGTTACAGTTAATGATTTGACTTTTTGTTCTTGTGTTTTATTACTTGAGGGATGCAAATGATATAAATTGTATTTCTTTTTGTAATCTTTATGCTAAAGAAATTCAAACCATTTCTTATTCAAATTGTTCATTAATTTTACAAACATAAAAAAAACATTTAAAAATAAATGATTATAGAAAAATAAGACACCTTTCTCCACCACAGTCCAGAGGCTCCATAATTGTAAGTTATTTCTTCACCATTTTCAATATCTATTAAAGCAAAAATACACAACTTTGGCTGTTTCTCCACAACTATCTTCTGCATTACAGAATTTCCATGGCAGGAATCGTTCACAAATTTACCAAGCGAATGAGAGTGAGTAGCATCAATGCTATAAAAAAGAATATGATACATTTTTTAAACCTAACCAAGCATGATCATCAAATTTGGCAGTCAAAAACTAAGTATTTTGGCCAAATGTGGAAAATTTTAAGCACAAAAGAACTTTTCAGTTTGTTAATTTGCAAAGATTTGCGCAAAAGTTCAACCCAGAAAGGTTATAACTTTGATTAGGAAAATATAAAGGAAGTGAAACTGAAAGCACAATAGTTGCTGTATCTTACTACTTGTTGATAAATTTCAATTTAAAAGGGTGTATTTCTTTATCATTACTTTCTTTGTCATTCATAAAAGGTTATCATGAATTTGAATAATTTATAAAATTGTGACTGTATTATTGTTGTAAAGTTGATTGCAGTATCTCAAGACTAACACAACTAAAGTATATATATACAACAGTAGTTAAATATTACAAGAGTTCTTACCAAAGTCTACTTTGTTCATGCTCGAAAAAATACAAAAAATTGCCAAATCCGTCATTTTTGTATTTTTTTTGTAGATACTCTGCATTCTCTTCAGTAACTAGTTCACCACAATATTCCATGATGAAGTCACCTTTGTTAATACATCTTGTGGTGAAAACACCAAAGCCTACAAAATGTGAAACAAAATCTAAACCTTCCAACAAAAACCAAAATAACCAATTTTATAAGATTCATAGAAAACTGATTGGGAATAACATTGTATACATACCTATTCTATCATTTATAAAAGATTTAACCAGATTTTCTTGGTCAATTTTCAAAGTACAATACTTTTTTGCACAGTCCTTTGGACAAATTCTGTTGCTGTTGTGATGCCTTTTTCTCTATAATGACAAGAACATATATATTATATATATATATATAATATTAAATGAACAATTCAGAAATGAAAATTGGTTATTTTATTTGGAAACATTGCCTACTGGGTAATATATTGCTTGTGATAATAAATCAAGTATTTTTATCCAGTTTTAAGGGATGACAAAAAATGACCTGTCTACAGAGTGGTTGTCTCATACAGATTTGATTATGTATATAACTTTACAAGAAAAAGCAATTTTAGATAGATATACAGTACTGGAAAAAGGTTGTTTAACATATCGAGCGCGCAACGTGCGCGGACTCCCTCGATACGCGATGTACCGCGTTTATAATAATAAGAAACAATTAAAATAAATTGTCGCGATCTATCGAGAATCTAGTATCGTGACAAAATCCGTCTCGATGTGTCGCGATGGTAGGTGATAATGAAAATAAAGAGAAAGTTTTTTTTAATGAGAATAGAGAGAAAGTTTTTTTTATTTCAAACACATCTCTGCTTTATCTTTTTTTTTACTTTAAATAGGTGTATATTATAAGAAAATTTTTAACTTTCGTATTTATTAAAGTAATTCTAGCGCATTACTTTTTCTATTGCCGTTCTTCGTTCTTAAATTTTTAAAATGCGATCTATCGAAGCTTTTCTATCGCCGTTCTTCGTTCTTAAACTTTTAAAACGCGATCCAAAACAGCATTTCTATCGCCGCTTTTTGTTCTTAAACTTTTAAAATTGGATCTAAAAAAACATTTCTATCGCCGCTTTTCGTTTATAAACTTTTTAACTTCGATCTAAAAAAGCATTTCTATCGCCGCTTTTCGTTTACAAACTTTTAAAATGCGATCTTAAAAAACATTTCTATCGCCGCTTTTCGTTTATAAACTTTTAAAATGCGATCTTAAAAAACATTTCTATCGCCGCTTTTCGTTTTTAAACTTTTAAAATGCGATCTAAAAAACATTTCTATCGCCGCATTTCGTTTATAAACTTTTTAACTTTGATCTAAAAAAGCATTTCTATCGCCGCTTTTCGTTTATAAACTTTTAAAATTCGATCTAAAAAAACATTTCTACCGCCGCTTTTCGTTTACAAACTTTTAAAATGCGATCTTAAAAAACATTTCTATCGCCGCATTTCGTTTATAAACTTTTTAACTTTGATCTAAAAAAGCATTTCTATCGCCGCTTTTCGTTTACAAACTTTTAAAATTCGATCTAAAAAAACATTTCTATCGCCGCTTTTCGTTTACAAACTTTTAAAATGCGATCTTAAAAAACATTTCTATCGCCGCTTTTCGTTTTTAAACTTTTTAACTTTGATCTAAAAAAGCATTTCTATCGCCGCTTTTCGTTTATAAACTTTTAAAATTCGATCTAAAAAAACATTTCTATCGCCGCTTTTCGTTTACAAACTTTTAAAATGCGATCTTAAAAAACATTTCTATCGCCGCTTTTCGTTTTTAAACTTTTAAAATGCGATCTAAAAAAACATTTCTATCGTCGCTTTTCGTTTATAAAAACTTTTAAAATTCGATCTAAAAAAACATTTCTATCGCCGCATTTCGTTCTTAAGCTTTTAAAATACGATCTAAAAAAAATTTTCTATCGCCGTTCTTCGTTCTTAAATTTTTAAAATGCGATCTAACGAAGCTTTTCTATCGCCGTTCTTAGTTCTTAAATTTTTAAAATGTGATCTAAAAAAGAAAGATTAACGCTAGCTGTATACCCTAGATTGTTATGCATAAGTTAAAAAAATATAACACAAAGGAAGTATAATTATATTTAAACATCCGCGATCATTGTTGAATACACTCTTATTTTTAAAATAGTTCTATTGTGAAAAAGTGTTAATGGCCTCGATAGCTTCGAGAATGATATCGAGACGGATGCATCGCGAAGCCCTCTCGATACAATTTGAAAGTAAAAAAACGTCTATCGCGGATCGAGAATACCGTCGCGATACGCGAAGCGCGATGTTAAACAACCTTTTTCCAGTACTGTATAAAAGGAATATCACACGCACTTCCTTTACACACCTTTACAATTCCTTAAATTAAAATAAGATATATATATATTTTTATATATATATATATATACGTGGGAAAGAAATAAAGAAAATTTTGTATTCAATACTGCAGTTTCATGCTTTCGTAATCTTCAGTTGAATATTATGACAAATAAACCGTAAAAACGTTATAAAGTTATCAAAATACAATATTATATAACTTATATAAATATTATATAACTTATATATAACTTACTGTGACACGTTCCATCACAAACAAATCTGAAAATTGGGGATGAAGTTGTGGGTGGTCCTAGTGAAAGATGCACATTTTTAAATTTTCAATCACAACAATGTTTTACAATAAACTGTGTAAATTGCAAAGTATTTAAACAACTTTATAAATAGCTACAGGCTTTTTATAATCAAATTTAATACTGAAGTATTCTTAATATCTAATCTATTTTCAAGATTGCTCATTATTATATAATATTCTTAATAAAATTACTACATTTTTTAACTATATATTTGAAAGTTTTTCTCTCTTTTTTTTACCAGAGAAATCTCTAGACAAAAATGACTATAGGAAAAAGGAAATATAAAATTAACAATCGGAGAAACCAAAATTTAAAAACCTCCTTATTTATATACTGTATATATATAAAATTTTCAACACAATGCTGTTTCTTACCTCACTACCATCAAAACTCAATAAATTGCTCTGACTTGAAATATAAATTTATATATATTCTGACACTAGAAATAATGAAAATATTTAAGCATAATGAATCACAACTACAGTATACATAACACAAAAGAAAACCTGGTTTTCGATGACTGATATTATTTTTGTTTACTTAACTAATTGGCCATGCTTACAACCGGTGATACGAAAGCATTAGTTACAACAGCTGATAAATTTATCTTTACCATTTTTTAAAACAAACTTTATTCAGACGAAGTGGCTATTCATACGTGACCGTACTTTGACATTCTTTTCCTATTCGTTATGCGTTATTTAGACCCTGTTTACACGCATTTTTTCATGCTGGCATGAAACTCCTGCCAGCATGAGTTCATTTCAATGTCTTCTTGAAACCCTATTACTGTTCACACGTCAAAGCTGACATGAATATTCATGCAGGCATGATTTCATTCCTGTCCTTAAGACATTATTCAAATGTTATGTATGCTGCGCGGAACTGCTTTTTAAAACTGTAGCTAGCTAGCTAGCTATAGCTATATATTCTAGAATGAAAAAACTTCCTAAACATAAAACTAGTACATAGCTAGCTAGATACTTTCCCAATTCAACATACATTATATTTATATAGCTATACAACATATAGCTAAATACTGTATCATATATAAATAACTTTTAAGGAAAGTTAAAAGAAACAGAGAGAACGAAGCTCAAGTTCAGCTAGCTAGCTGGCCTGCACAGATAACAAACTAAGTTTTAAAACTAACGGAATTTGTGTGCAAACGTTTCAGCAACAGAAAGTATTATTGTTAGATATAGAGCTAATTAGCTAGCTAAATCAAATATAATAGCTAGATAGCTACCTTAGAAATCAGACACAACACAACACGCCATTTTGTTCTACTATATTTATTCCTACGGCCCAATTATGTGGTCTGGTCGCAAAAATGAGCACGGGGGAGCACAAACTGAACATGGGGGAAAAATGCTCCCTGATGTTCCGCAAGAACTGAACATGGGGGAGCAAAATGAGCACGCGGGCACATCGTAAATGAACATGAGGGAAAATATAAATTGCTTACTTACTTACTTACTTACTTACTTACTTACTTACTTACTTACTTACTTACTTACTTCGGTTTAAATGAAAAAACACAAGGAACAGGCGTTACCGACCCGTCCAGCTAAAACAATTGCTCGGCCATTTTATTTGCAGAAAATGTTTTCATCCAGCTAATTGCATTTAGCATAATAATTATTGCTTAAGAATATTGTTGTAGCCAAACTGCATTTTTATACTCTCACTTTTTGGTCAAAGATAGGAGCTAGCTAAATGGCTACAGCCTCAACATAAAAATAAATGTTGGGTAGGATAAAAGCTCTTATACCATACAGAATAGTAATAAGTAAGGCTCTAGATGGCTAGCTAGGTAGCAAAATCTTCGTTCCTAGCCAAAAATTCTAAAACTGGTGCGTTTAAGATCTTTACGTGGCTGAAAAACGAGTCTGCTAAATTACGTGTTCGACGTACTTACGTGCTCACGTGCTTTACGTGCTCACGTGCTTTACGTGCTCACGTGCTTTACGTGCTCACGTGCTTTACGTGCTCACGTGCTTACGTGCTTTACTTGCAAAAAGTTGCTAAAAAATCATCCCGCAAAAGAGTGATCTTCAAAGCATTTTATCCATACATCCTCCGTTCCACCACAAAAAGTGCGACTAATGGAGAAATCACACAGAAGTGCAAAATGCCATGGTCGATCACGCAAAGCCGTAATAACAATCGGTACATTATGTTTAAAGGTGGAAGGTTTTTCGACAGTACCATTTAACAGAAATGAGGCTGTTGAACAGGACTTCTATTTTTGCCCACGGAAATGCTGCATATCGTCTATGCCAATTTGGTCGAATGTCATCTATCCAAAAAGCGTTATTGCAGATGTAGGCACTGCGGACAATGACAAAGATGATGTTGCTAACGATCTTGGTGTTTCAGTTGCTTAAATTTAAGAAGCCATAACATTTGTTTTTATAAAAATTTTAACGTTGAAACATTTACATTGTATTCATGTCATTTTGGGTTTGGTCGTATTGCTTATCTTTGCATTGTTTGTTTTGTTCTTGTATGAATAGTGAGAGTAGAGTCAAATTTCGAAAACGTTTCTTCAGACAAAACATGTAGTGACTTCTCTTTATTTTTAATTATATTCTTACGCATATAAAACTATACTATGAACTATATCATAAAAAATAGTGATTTTCATTATTTACGTCAGTTTCATTGGTTTTGAAAAGCACTTAAAGCACGTAAAGCACTTAAAGCAAGTGAGCACGTAAACCACGTAAACAACGTAAAGCACGTGAGCACGTGAGCACGTAAACCACGTAAACCACGTAAAGCACGTGAGCACGTAAGCACGTCGAGCACGTAATTTAGCAGACTACACATGACCACTTTCAAAATCAAAATGGCCTTCGTCAAAATGGCCTTCGTCAAAATGGCCTTCGTCAAAATGGCCTTCGTCAAAATGGCCTTCGTCAAAATGGCCTTCGTCAAAATGGCCTTCGTCAAAATGGCCTTCGTCAAAATGGCCTTCGTCCAGCCGCAAAAATCTTGGATTGTTTTTTTAAGCGAAAATCTTGGTTTGTTTTTAAAAGAATCAGGCGTCGCGATTGGTATACTACGTGCGAGCGGTCAAAACAAAGTCGGTAAAAATATATCGCATTTGGTATTTACAAAATTTCGTGTTCCCGTAACGGGACGCGGCTTTCGCGGACACACAGACAGACATTCGACGGCTATTATTAAAGAGATTTTTATATAGCTACATTTTTAGTTTAGGCAGAATAACCACTTGTATCTAATGGAAGCCGAATTAATGAAATAAAAAAATGAAATATGAAATATATGAAATGAAATATGAAATATATGAAATGAAATATGAAATATATGAAATGAAATATGAAATATATGAAATGAAATGAAATATGAAATATATGAAATGAAATATGAAATATATGAAATGAAATATGAAATATATGAAATGAAATATGATATAAGTCTCCTGAACAAATTCCGACTGTTTTAAACATGTTTCGTATGAGCTTGCGACTCCTAAACCATCATCAAGGTACACAGAAATACAAATCGCTCTTTCCCTCCAATAATTAACCAGACAACGCATTACTTTTGTAAAAATAAATGGGGCAGAAGTTAAGCCAAAAGGTAGAACAGTGAATACAAAATGTTTTGTTATCCCTTCAAATTTCCAAGAAAATCCAAGGTAAGTTTGATGTTCTTCAAATATATCAATATGGTGATAACCTTGCTTCAGATCAAACTGAAACATGAAGCTATCCCTCTTTAAGTATTCTTCCATGACTCTCCAGTCATCAAATTTTACTTTGTCTTTATATATATGCTTATTTACATGTCTTAAATCCAAGATAAGGCGTTTTTTACCATTACCTTGAGTAGAAACGGATAATGGGTTGACAACGTGAGGAGTGAATTCAGTTTCCCGAATCCTTCCACTCCCAAGCAGTTCTTTTATTGCGGCAGTAACGAATTCTTTTTCCATAAGAGCTGATCTATTATTTTCAAAATGCGCTTTTTTCGGGGTCGAGAAAAATGGAATTTTATAGCCATGTTTTAGGATATCTATAATTGTTCTGTTTGCTTTTATGGATTCCCAAAAGGAAATTTTGTTTTTTAAATTGCCTTTTACACTTTCAAATTTATTATGGGATTTGGATTTACATGTTTCAGACGAAATTAGAGGAAATATTAACTTATCTTTAAATGTACTTTTATCTTTTAGCTTCGGGGCAGTATTTTCGCCAGTGCCCGTTTTTTCCGCAGCTGAAGCAAGTTCATGTTGGCTTGAAGCTAGTCGCACTGGGGTGAACAACTCGTCTGAAGTCTGATTCAGCATTCCGAAATTGGATTTTATCTGGAGCTTTGGAGATCGTTGACGATACATCTGACAACTTTGATTTCCTGGTGCGATTAAATGTGTTTTGCTTTTTTCTGATGGCACGATTTTCAGCAGCTTTAATTTTTCGCTCGTCTGCGGAGTCGCTAGCCAGGTCATCTGAGATGTATTCGTCTACGGTACTCCACCCTACAATAGATCTGTCAGCAATTTTAATTAATTTGTTCCTATTTTCAATATTAGAAACTATCTCCTGTAACTTTTTGTAGATCTGTGCTTTGAGTCTTGCTTTATCAGATCTCCCAACGTCTCAAGGTCACGCCGAATAGATTCATTAAACTCGTATTGTTTTTTGTTCCCCTTAAACTTAAAAGAAAGTTCTGGTTCCTTTTTGAATTTCTTTGCTAGTTTGTGATTATCCTTTTCAAACTTTGCTTGGATATCTTCAAACTTTTTGTCAAAATAATTTTTAATACTAGAAAGAGAAAGACTTTCCTGAACAGATCTGTCTTCTCTCCGTCTTTTCTGACCTCTTGATACACTTTCGCCACTAGACATGATTTCTTCTCTGTGAATCGTCTAACCCGTACGAATAGAATTGACTTGTGAGTGAAAATGGGCGGGAAAGTTCTATTCAAGCATGCGCTATCAGGCGTAACTTGCCTCGATTACTACGAAAATAAGTTACATTAACACACACGCTTTAAATTCTAAAAAACTTTATTCCACTTGTCATTTTGCACATGATCCCCTTGTAAAGTTTACAGGAAATGTGAAAAGAATTATACTCTATGGGCATAAAAATACATCACACTATCCTGCAAAAGTTCAAGTCTTTGAAAGATTTTGTAGGTAGATAGCTTGTTACATCTTAATTCGTGCTCATAAAAGATAAGTGGGAGTGATCGTTGCTATAGCCCAGTGTTAACCCCATCCATGTGAGAAAAATGTGGGAGATGGCACACTGTGTGGTTCGTTGGATATTGGAGAGTTGTCTGGCAGAACGAAGACCCTAATTAGGTCTGCGTAGCTCACAATGGGCATTAAATACTCTAGGAATCCCCATCTAAGCCTTGGTTCCTTCCAAAAATAATAGACAGGGTATATCCCTCCATATTGGTGAGGCTAGCCATGTAAAATATGCATATATATCCCTCTATTTGTCTATCTATATGTCTACCTATCATTAATAATTTATATTACTTACAAACTGTAAATGTTAAGGTTAACCGCGAAAATGCTTGATACAAATATATGATTATTGACAGTGAATAAAAGAGAAGGAGTAGTGGCGGAGGAGTAGTGGCGGAGAAGTAGTGGCGGAGGAGTAGTGGCGGAGGAAGTGTGACAGTTACATATAATCGTGATAGTTACATAATCGCAACGGCCAATAGTCTGAGAATATTTTGAATATCATTTCAAGCAACAAATTTTGAAAATGTTTTTTGATTACTCATGCAACAGAGCTATATAGCTACAACACTATATATACTATAGCTACAAATATTTGGGGAAATGTGATAAGTACGCCTGGCCTTGATCACACAGACTTCTCGAAAATGTATTTCGTAGAAAATTGCTTTTATTAATGTCTTCATTTTTTAAATCCTATAAAATCCATTACTGAAAGTTTCTTATTTTTTGGGAACATGCTTCTTTTTTTTAAAAAAAAGTTCCTTTCCATACATCATAATTTGTTGTGTTAGCTACACAACAGCAGAAAAAAATATTTAATCCTAGTGGTGTAGACGAGTTTCAATGTTTACGTTTTGACGGGATTCTCTCGCGCCTGTCTGAAATCTGAAAAATTGGCAGACAATAAAATGCAGACTATACAGGCAAAGAAAGTTAACTTATCGTTAGAAAATTTGTTAGACTATTAGCATCTTTTCGCTGATGTATGTTGTAAATCAAACTACGTGCAAAAACTAAATTTTAATTTCCAGATCCACTCAAAAATAAAGTTTGTAATAGGCCGGTCTACGGCTTACCGCATGCGCTATTTTGCCTGTCGATTTGCGTAGAAGGTCTGGAGAAAATATACCACACCATATCACAATGAAACTAGTCTTCAAAAAAATATTTAGATATGAAGAAATTTTCTGCGTAGGGCCTAATATTAAATGCTAAGCAGCACGCCCGAATAAGCGCTTGGAGCAATTATTTTAAAACCTTCAGCCCATGAAACAAACCAAGGGTTGTCCATCGCAGATATTTTTAGGTTTTTGCCCATGATCTATTTTGTCATTACTTTTTCGGGCGTCTACAGCTCACTATGGCAATTCGGCTACCAGTTTGAATAAAATACACATATTTTTATTGAGCTTGCTGCTCAGTGACTAAACAGGAAGGGTTCTACAATATTACAAGCCTTTTCAGTTTTTCTTCTGTAAAACAAGCACCAAAAGCTCATTTTTTATTAGTTATGCTACGAATTTAAAGTATTTACAATGCAAACTCAAATGGAGCCTGTTTTGTGATAGAGTATATATATATATTCAATATTCTGTGCCTAACCGAGTGAGGCAGTTATTTAGCATGGTAAACGACAGACTGCAGTCTGTTTATTATTTTATTTGACCTGAAGTTACATGGGTTTTGTTTTTTGAATATAGCATCTACAAACGGGCTTCCCGAAGGATGTGTAAAACACGTACCTGTATCCTTATGATCAATATAGTTTATTGTATTGACCGCTTAACATTGTTCAACATTAGTTTTGCAACCTTTATAGTGAAACAAATTAAATAAAATAAAATATGTCGTCTTACAGTTTCTGTTATAACAGATGCAGTAAAAGTTTCACTGGGTGTGACTTAGTGGTCAACCTGACCTGCAATGCTAAGCTTTGTTGCTTCAATGTTTTTATCTTCGATGTTTTGAAGTACTTCCTCAATACTGTATATACTTTATTGATGCGGGGACGTTTGTTTGAGTAAACATGCTTTTACTGGCACAACTTTTATTAGAAACCTTATTAACTCAAAAAATGATGTAACCTTTTTTTTAACATATTTCAATTTTATTAGTAAATAGTCTTGCATCACCAGGTAATAGAGTAGGATAAATTGTTTACTGGTCTTTGTCTCTCAATAAGCTATAACTTAGTCGCAGATCGATAAGTATAAAAACCCGGTACTGCATGTTAGCAACAAAACAACTGGTAAATCTTATTTTACATGAGTTTTCGACATACTGGGAGGGAGGGGAGATTTGCGTGGTTTTAAAAAGGGGGAGAGAGGGGGAGAGGTATATTTACACAGGTTTTTGATTTTTTTTAAGAAGGGGGGAGGGATTTACATGGGTCTTTGCAGTTAAGTTGTACAGGAAAGGAAGACGTGACATTCTATATATAACAATGGTATAATACAAAGTTTTTGTGGTTTTTTATCGAAATTTTATGTTAACATTTGTGGAAAAGGCTCATGCAATTCAAAAAAATTACTTTTTGTAGAATTAGACTTTACACCATGTAATTTCGTGCAAATGCATATGGGGAAGAACTGGGTGGGTATTTTTTTTGGCAGAAACGTTTTCAGGAAGAGATTTGTATACATGGTTTTGCAGGTTTTTTAAAAATTTGCATAATTAAAATGCTGTGAAATATAACTTTTGTTGTATAAATCACAAATATAAATTCAGTCAAATTCAGTCAAATTTACATAAAAAAGTTTCAATCGACATGAATTTAATTCTTAATAACCCCTGCATATTGTGTTCATTTAAACCCTTAAAAAAATCTTTGAATGTGTAAAATGAGAAATTCTAACTCTGACATTATATAAAATAGCCGGGGTAAGCAATCAATGACGAAGGGAAGTATGTAGAATAAAAAAAACTTACCTTATAAAACAGGCATAAACTTTCCTAGGGGATTGCTCAAATAGTAACCCATGCGTGATGTTTTCTACAAAAAAAGAGGAACAAATCAACACTCTACAGATACAAATTTAATAGGTTCAGGCTTGCTGGTCCCCCGAACATTTATGATGTCCGTATTAGCTGCTTCTCACAGGGGTATCAGTTTAGCCAGAAGGTTATCCAAAGAAAAAAGTTTTGGATAATCTTAAACCTCATTGTAGCCAGCTTTGAACCAAAATATAAAAAGTTTAACATTAGAACTTCAAATTTTAGAGAGAATGTAAATTATGAACTAATTTAATGGTTAAATGTAGCTATATGCAAACATATACAGAGGTAGTCATATGACAGGGGCAAGATAAATAATACAATGGCTTTGTGTAGAACTTAGTAACATTGAATATAATAACTGTCTATATTATTAACAAAGCGAACTAACATAACTATCTATATTATAATACCCGTATGCGTCTGTCTGTCACGCAAAATGGTAACCGCAGTAGCGAGACACACGAAATGCGTCTAATAAAGGACGGGCGATCCCGTGGATTTATCCACGGGTTAACGACTAGTATTATAATAAGAACTAAACATAAAGATAGAAACAACGATACGCTAATAGGCAGCACTGAGTTTTTTAATTTTTTACAAAATATTTTTACGTATGATATTTTTTGACATAAACTATGAATATTAGAAATATTGATACTAACTATGCATAAAGACTGCAAACATGTCATCTACAAAATATCGATATTGGCTAAAACTGAAGACTGAGGCGATTGAATTTAATGCGAAACTAAGAAAAAGCAGGCAAACCTTTTATAGAAGACCGACAAAGAGCTAATGATTTTTAAGTACCGTATGTTTTTTAAATAAGCTATGAATATTAGAAATACTGATACTAACTATGCAAAAGACTACAAACACTATTACGTTATCTGCAAAATAATGACAGTGGTATATTGATATGGGCTAAAACTGATACTGAGACAACTGTATTTAATGCCAATTAACGGTATTCCACTTTGATAGAGCACTGCCCCTGTTCTATCAGGATCGATCTTGCCCCCTCTACACGTGTAGAGGGCCCAGGCCGCTCCCGCCAGCGGAAGCCCTCACGGTCCCTGCCCCCGAGGCAACGCCACACCAAGTATGACGCCCTGGACCTGGGCCCTGGATTATGCCTGCGATACCGCAGATATGCTCGGTAGGATAGATTCTAAAATAGAGAAAATAATATATTGAGATTAAAACTTTTTCTGCAATAAGGTGATGAAAATATGCGAGAGAAGTAGAGGTTATAAGGGATGGTAATGAAGGTGGAGCTTACATCGTTGCGGCCTCCTTGCTCTGATCGAGCTGTTGTTGTTGTTGTTGTTGCTGCTGCTGCTGCTGCTGCTGCTGCTGCTGCTGCTGCAGTTGTTGTTGTTGTTGCAGCAGCTGGTGTTGTTGTTGCAGCTGTGGCAGCAGTTGTCGTTGTAGTTCTTGACATTTTTAGGTACCCTAAAAATAAATTATTTAAATGAAGTTGCATGATTATTAAGAGAGATAGAATTTGTGCAACTGAATATACATGTACAGCTACATAAATAGTGATTTTCTTAACAATAGCAGACCATATAAAATTTCTGCAGAAAGAATGCCCATTAGGCAACCCTGGCTTTCAGTTTGTGAACTTTAACTGGACTTCAACAAAAAGCATTTAGTGTACAAAGTTTTTTAACTTAGGAAGGGCCACAAAAATTTTATTTTGTGTTTGTAAGTCAATTTTGTAACTTTCTGAAATTAAAATTCTGTAAAATTTGTTTGTTAATAAATCCAGATAAAATTGACGTAACAGAGTGCACCGCGAGAAGGTAAGCCATTGGATTTCACACCCCACCTATGAGAGAAGAAAAACATACATTTGCACAATAAAATATGACGCAAACTCTCACGGGCAGTGGACAACAATATTTTACAGTGTAGGAGATAGAGGTTCTTTTAAGAGGATATACAATTTAATTTAACAACACCGCGTGCGACAACTGTGTGCCACAAAGATCAAGTAGACGCGGCACTTGTTCAGGCGTAAACACACACTTTAATCATTGAAGTTGAGGAACTATCTCCGATTAAAGCTAGAGACAGAACATGCTAACACTGTCAACATACCTATTAAGGCATGAGAACACCTGAAACCCATCATATAATGGTCACGTCAGGCAATACACAACTTTGATAAGCACCAAATCAAAATTGTAAGTTGCTTATTAAAATTATGTGACTGCAGGGTTAATGTTACAGGCAACATAACACTAACCAATACTTGAAAGCTTAGTGTTGCATAAAAGCGAAACATGGAAAATTATAATACTTTTGGAAAAACAATATTTTTTGTAAAACACCTATCTCCTACATAACCTTGCTTAAAAGTATTAACAACCTGTACCTTAACTGCTTGAAATGACCGAGCACGTGAAAATGCAACATAAAGTTGGCCATGACTAAACCAGCCTCGTTGCCTTCCCTAAAAAGCACTTGTTGGTGATTTGGAAAGTGAACAGGAAGTCTTATGATGGAATGACTCTGAGTATGCATAGGAAATTCACAGAGACGCCAAGTTGCTTCAGGTGCAGATACATATCTAGCATCTAAGAATGTTGTTACTTCATCATGATCGATGCGCTCATTGATTTCTATATGTGCAGTATCATAACCTTTGTAAATATATTTATACAAATACTTAACACTTTTAATTGACACACATGCTTCCAAGTTGATATGTGCCATATATTTTTTACATAAGAAAGGGTTATAAGGCACAACCCACCTATTATCAACATCCAAGTTTCGAATTCTTACCGTTCTTCCATTATCAGGCCGATGGTACATGGGATAACCGTCTACATTGATAACAGTTCCATCATTAAATTGCTTAGGAAGATGCTTAGTACACTCACCCTCTTTCATGCACGGAGATGTATTATTAAGGTGGCCACATGGCCCATGGATCATACATGACTTTATTATATCATACAGTTCGCCATCTTGGTTTTGATCCGGAATCTGTGCACAAATTAATGAGTTAATATCATCAGCATTTCGTAATTTAAACTCATTGTGTAGATGTAAAAGCATATGAACATGCGGTAAACCTCTCTTCTGAAATTCAATAACATCTACATGTGCACACAGAACAGCTAATACACCGTCTTTTTTCAAAGCAAGTAATTTTAATTTAAAGACCCTTGCAACCAAATCTGGTCTATCAGAAGCAGATTGAACAGGTAACAAATTAGTAACAATTTCTGGCCATTTTGGATTGCATGTAAAAGTCAAGAACAAATCTGGCTTACCTTTTTTTGAAACCAATGCCATTGCATCAAGGTACAACTGATGCATGTTGCGGGGTGAGCCGGAAAAGGTAGAAGGCAAGACAACAACATTACCTGCATGTAAGTTACGTTGATCTGCAGCATTTTGGAGGTAATCCAGAAGTCCTTGGTAGGACTCTGCTTGAAGCTGATTTTGATTTCGGCGAATAAATGCAAGCCGTTGGCCTTCGACTTTAACATATGCATCTACTAAAAATTGCTGAAACAATTTGGCTGCTAGATGAAGGGAAGAAAATTCTCGCCTAATAGCAATGCGGTAAATATAATATTCCAACTGGGTTAGCCTATTTCTAACTCCAGTTGCATGCTCCCTAACATGGGCCATGTTTGTGTCTCAACCCGGCTCACCACGTGGAAATAAAATGGGATACATCATAGGATCAATATTGCATGATGTATGAGGGATTTTCCGCAAAGGTTGATTACGTGGATAAACAACAATATCTCTTGCAGCAGGAGGTGCACCATCATTACCAACAAAGATGGCAGCAACTTCCTGATGCAAGGGGGCATTATACCTTCTGCGATCATTACCCTCGCGCATTACCATACTTACAACAGAAGGCTGTCTGTTTTCCGCTGCTGCTCTGGCTGTTTCTTCACGTTCCACTTCAGCCATATTTCTATAAGCTGCAGCATATGGAGAATCCCTGTTAAGAACATTTTGAATTATCTGCATTGTTTCGCGATTACAATGAGCATGTGTTGGATTCTCAATACGCATGTATAAGGCAGCTGCAGCTTCTACAATATACAATTGGCTAAAGTTAGGTAGTTCATTCTGAGCAGGTAATAAAGCACCATACCTGTGAAATAATTGACCACATATTCTAAAACAGGGGGGTCCACGACCTGGCGGTGGTCGAATGTTTGCTGACAAAGAAGCAAAACTAAAAGCATTATTGTATACTCTGATATACTTACGAAACTGTTTAGCTTGGGCAGAGTCGTTGCTTAACAATTCACGTATTTCAACAGGAAATTGTAATATGGCACGCAGGGCCACTTTGCCATTGTGACAACACTTAAAATGATTTTCATTATTAAATTTAATAGCTCCACAATGCTCACGCACAATATTAAACTCACCTGCAGAATGTGTAGGAGGTAAAACATTGTTAATCCTATCTAAATTTAGTAAACGTGGAGCCCTAGCTACTCGATGACGCAAAACATCCGCTCTACGTCTTACTGCAGCTTGTTGGGGTAATTCATTTTCTCTATTCACACGATGACGTTGTACATCTACCTGTAGGAAAGCATTTGCGTCTTCTACATTTTCTGCTGCTCGTCTTGCATTTTGGCGTAGAGCATTTGCCGCTCTACGCTGTTGGGCCTGTTCTAAAGTTTCATTGGCCCTCTGTTCCCTGTGACGTTCAACATCAAGTCTTCTGCGCGCGTCAACAACATCTAAATCATTATGTAAGCGGGGAATTGCATAATTATGATCAACATTTACAACAGCGTTTTCATGGGGAACATTATTTGCATAGTTATGTTCCAATAAAATAACTTGATTTTCTGGAGGAACATTCATGTTAACCCTGACAACTTAAAACGAAATATTAAAAATTTATGTGGCAAAGAAATTCGCCTCCTAGCTGGCTAGCTAGCTAGGTATAGGTAATGTAAAAAAGATGCAAAGAAACAAAAACAGGGCCGAAAAGTATATCCTAAGAATACAAAACGTCTTCTCAGAAGTATAAAAAAGCAAGAAACGATGCAAATAATAGTAAAGAACCTTTTGACACCTTGCTCAGTCTTCTTGCTATCTTCGGTCCGTTCAATTCTCTTTCGCCGGAGCGCGATATGTTCCCAACGTTGCAAACCGAACAATAGAGTCTGTGAAATAAGGCTCGTTGATTGGTTCGTTTTGGAACTGTGTAAATACCCCAAAAGCGGGAAAATAATATGGAGTCTTCTCCACAGTGCGGGAACAGCGCGTATTTTTCGTGCGTATTTTAAAAATTTCGTGTTTCCGCCACGGGACACGGCTTTCGCGGACACACAGACAGACGACGGCTATTATAATAGAGAACTAGCCGGGAAACCCGGCGTCGAAACGCCGGGTTAAGCCACAAGTAAAGGTGTGATCCGGCATTGAACACTCTGTGGAGCGCTTAATAAAAGCCGTAAACTGTGCCACACGATCAGGTGAAGCGCTGTAGTATTGTTATACAGTAGGTCGTAAATCAAGTGAAGCGCATACACCATTATAGTGTGCGACTGTAACATATTTTTCAAAAAATAACTTTCCCGCAACGATAACTGATATAAAAACAGAGTTTACAAACAGTTGTTACTCCATCATAGCAAAAACAATCGGTCAATTTTATTTCATTTTGCGGAATAACTTTTTGTGAAAGTTGAAAAATTAATCGTGACACTGAGCTGAACGCTTAGTACAGTTAAACCGTGTTGCACAGGCGTAAATCAAGTTAAGCCCATACACAATTTAGTGTGCGACTGTAACATAATTTTCAAAAAATAACTTTCCCGCAACCATAGCTGATATAAAAACAGAGTTTACAAACTGTTGTTACTCCATCATAGCAAAAACAAACGGTCAATTTTATTTCCTTTTGCGGAATAACTTTTTGCGAAAATTAAAAAATTAATCGTGACACTGAGCTGAACGCTTAGTACAGTTAAACCGTGTTGCACAGGCGTATAGGGATAATACCCTTTTAAAAAAGAGTTTCTCGCAGGCTGTGTTTAAATAAAAACACAAGAAAAAGTCCTTTGATAACACAGGGCTGAGCTGAGCAGGTTAACAGTGTTGCTTATCTGTACAGACGTGATTACCGAGAAAGTTTAAAAATTAATTGTCATAGTGGGCTGACCCCTTAGTATAGTACAGGTAAACACGTTGCACATGCGCATAAGCATAACAGCCTTTTCCAAAAAATCAGGTTGTTAACACTGGGCTAAGCGCTTAGTACAGTTAAACAGAGTTGGATAGGCGTATAGGCATAATACCATTTTCCAAAAAAACTTCATTGCAACTTCGGTATAAATAACAACACAGGGAAACAGCCCATTGTTATCCCGTCCAGCTAAAAAAATCCTTCAGCAATTTTACTTTTCTGGATAAGTCTTTATGACCATAAAAAGGTGTAGCTACGAAACTGCATTTCATTAAGCGTAAGAAAGATTTGAAATTTTTGTTGTAGCCAACTGTATTTATTTGGCTACTTTCACTTTTTAGCCAGAGGTAGCTAACAGCTAGCTATATATCCCCTAGTTGCAACCTAGTTAAAATCAGGTTGCTAAAAATAACACAAATAGAAATAATGCTGGCTAGGATAAAAAGCTGCTGTATCAAACTGAATGAAAAGGCTAGCTAGCTACCTCAAAAAATCTATATATATACGTTCGTAGGAAAACCTTAAAATTGGTAAGTTCAAGATTTGTATGTGGCTAAAAAACGTAGCAATATATTTCCCTTAACATGTAAAAAGATATAAAAAAAACAAAAATAAACAGCTTTCAGAAGACAAAAACAGACTTACCAACGTCAACGCCACATAGCTTTCAAAATGGCCGTAATAACACTGCTCTCTGACAAATTCCTTCCTCGTGGCCGCTAAAATCTCAGATTGTTTTTTTTTTTAAATCGGGCGTTGCAATTGGCTGCTCCACGCGAGCGGTGAAAACAAACTCGGCAAAAATATATCGCATTTGGTATTGATGCGCATTTTAAATATTTCGTGTTTCCGCCACACCCGTGGAAAAATCCACGGGGTCGCCCGTCCTTTGTTTATCACATTTCGTGTTTCCGTAACAGGACGCGCCTTTCGCGGACACACAGACAGACGACGGCTATTATTAAAGAGACTAGCCGGGAAACCCGGCGTCGAAACGCCAGGGTAAGCCACAAGTCAAGGTGTGACATGGCGTGGAACACCTGTGGAGCGCTTAAGAAGAGCCGTAAACTGTGCCACACGATCAGGTGGAGCGCTTTAGTACAGGTATACAGTATGTCGTTAATCAATTGAAGCGCATACACCATTATAGTGTGCGACTGTAACATATTTTTCAAAAAATAACTTTCCCGCAACGATAACTGATATAAAAACAGAGTTTACAAAGTGTTGTTACTCCATCATAGCAAAAACAATCAGTAAATTTTATTTCATTTTGCGGAATAACTTTTTGCGCAAGTTATATAATAATACCCTTTTGAAAAAAACTTTCTCACAGACTCTGTTTAAATTAAAACAGAAAAAAAAGTCCATTGCTAAAACAGGGTTGAGCGGTTAGTCCAGTAAAACAGAGTTGCACATCCGTACAGGTGTGATTCCAGAGAAAGTTCAAAAATTGTCAGTGGGCTAACCCCTTAGTACAGGTAAACCGTGTTGCACATGCGCATAGGTATAACAACCTTTTACAGAAAACAGTCTGCTGTTAACACTGTACTAACCGCTTAGTACAGTTAAACAGAGTTGAACAGGCGTAATACTCTTTTCCAAAAAAAACTTTCTCGCAACTTCGGTTTAAATGAAACCACAATAAGAAGTCCATTGCTAACACAGGACTGAGCGGTTAGTTCAGGTAAACAGTGTTGCCCATCCGTACAGGCGTGATTCCCGAGAAAGTTTAAAAATTAGTACAGGTACACCACATCGCACATGCGCATTGGCGTAAAAGCCTATTCCAAAAAAACAGTCTGCTGTTAATACTGGGATAAGCGCTAAGTACAGTTAAACAAAGCTGAACAGGCGTATTTGCGTAATACCCTTTTCCAAAAAAACTTCATTGCAACCTTCGGTTTAAATAAACACACAGCCTGTTGTTGCCCGTCCTTCTAAAACAATCGCTCAACCATTTTATTTGCAGAAAAAGATTTCAGGAAAATAATAAAAAATGTATTTAGCTACAATCACCCACATAATATATTGAGACTTTTCGATTTTTGACAAAAAAATTCACAAACTCGCACCACAAGTCTTCTCAAACTCGACGTACTGCCTCCAGGCTCACGGAACTTCAGCTTTAGCTTCGACGAAATTCTGAATTCAACTAGTGAAACCGAAAAGTTCACTAGAACGAAGCCTTACAGTGCTGCTATAGGCTAATTATAGCTTTTTACATGTTTAAACCGTCTCAGTTGGAAAAATGGAGATTTGCGTCAACGGCCATTTCTGTTTTTTTGATAGAATTTCTAGTTTATCTCAAAGATTATGTGGATGGTTGTAGCTACCTAGCTAATTGCATTTAGCATAAGAATTATTGCTTAAGAATATTGTTGTAGCCAAACTGCATTTTTATACTCTCACTTTTTGGCCAAAGATAGGAGCTAGCTAAATGGCTACAGCCTCAACATAAAAATAAATGTTGGCTAGGATAAAAGGTCTTATACCATACAGAATAGTAATAAGTAAGGCTCTCTAGATGGCTAGCTAGGTAGCAAAATCTTCGTTCCTAGCCAAAAATTCTAAAACTGGTGCGTTTAAGCTCTTTACGGTCTTATGCGTTCTAAATCAAGGTTTTTTTGAATTTTTGTGTAAGATTTTATGGGTAAGGCCAACATGAAAAAATGTCAAAAGAACAGAGTTATTTTTTGAAAAATATATTACATCGGAGACACCATAAAATTGTTTGCGCTTAACTCGATTTACGATATACTATATACCTGTACTAAAGCGCTCCACATAATTGTGTGGCACAGTTCACGGTTCTTATTATTCGCTCTGCCAATCGTTCAACGCAGGGTAACACAGTTACTTGTGGCTTTATATATATTATATAGACTAGCCATGTCCCCCGGCTAGTCTCTATAATAATAGCCGTCGTCTGTCTGTCTGTTCAAAAGGGTTACCGATATCCCTTTGATCTTTCCGCGAGTTTTTACAAAACAGGGGGTTGTTTAATTGGTATTGTTGATTCAAATAAATTTCAGAAATTAATTTATTTCCTGAATTAATTTAATTACTATAATTTATTAAACTTAATAAAAAAATAAATTAAGCGACTAAAATAAATGCATTATGTCAACAACAGTTACTTGTGGCTTAACCCGGCGTTTCGACGCCGGGTCTCCCGGCTAGTCTATATTATAATAACCGCATTCCGTCTGTCTGTTTGTGCGCGAGAAAGAATTCGTGTTACGGAAACACGAAATGCGATATATAAACGACGGGCAACCCCGTGCATTTTTTCACGGGTTAACGACTAGTCTATATTATAATACTTGTATACGTCTGTCTGTCACTCAAAATGGAAATCGGAGTAGCGAGATACCCGAAATCAACATGGACAACAACGACGACAACAACGACAACAATAAGGAAAATATCCAAGCTTTAAATAATGATGTTGATTCCGTTGATTTCCTAGCTTTACTCAAAACTTTAGCAAGGGGTTCAGACCTGCCTTTTGTGAGCTTTCTAGAGAAAAACTTGTTAAGCTATGGAGAAGCTGTCTACTGTGTCACACAAGTTTATAGAAGATTATTTAATCGATAATAGTATAAACAGTCGTGGTGGAGGTACCCCGAAGCACAAAATTATGAAAGAAATTTATGTGAAAGAAGTTCGTGTTTAACCCAATGTAAAAGGAAATTATACCCTTTTTATTGTAAAGTGCTACGTCGCTGCTTCTATAAAAAGAGCCAAATATGATGTATATGTACACTTAAAACAAAGCACTGGAGAGATTCTATATGCAACATGCAAATGTAAATCTGGCGTAGGCGGCTGCTGTAAACATGTAGCTGCAACTTTATACCAGCTAGTAGACTATAAGGAACTTTATTTAAAAGTTCCAGATGATAAAACTTGCACTGAAGCACTGAAGCTATACTATTTTCTAAAAGCTAAAGATCGTACCAAATCAAGAAAGATGCTGATTGTCGCCGGCAAGCATGATTACTGTTTGATGCCTACATCTACCGAAGACCAAAACAGTAGAAAAAATTAGGTGAACGTCTAGCCGGACAGGGAATATGCGTTGTTAAGGGGTAATAATTATAAGCCTTGTGACTTCTATACCACGTCTCGAAAGGAAGTTGTTGACATAGTTTTCGATGCAGCTGGTAGTACTTCTGCCAGAGTTATGTTAAATGAAATTTATGAAAAGTAAATTAAATTCAGTTGATGACGATGGGTTGCAAGAAGAAGAAAAAAATGTTTACTAATAACAACCTACTTATTACTGCCGAAAATGCTGCTGCAATAGAACGTGAAACAATTGTCTAATCTTCTTCTAGAAAATGGTTTTCAGAAAAAAAAACGTTTAACGTCCTCGAATTCTGGTGCAGTAATTAATCGCAAAGTTAATTTATATCCTAATTCACTTTTGCAAAAGGTTTTGCTAGGGGAAAATGATAGACAGTTTTTTTGAGGAGAGATGTAAGAGGGGTATCAAAATGAACCTATTGCGCTAAAACTTTATGAAGAAAGGACGAAATCCAATTTTGCAAATTTTGCAAAAAATCGATTGCAAAAAATATAAAGACATAATAGGAGCAGCAAGAGTACTTGGGAAGATATAAACAAATTGGTAACCACAAAGTGTAACTGTGTATGATGTTGAATTTTGATGTTTGCTCAATTTTCATATAGCTAATTTATTATGCCTGACCCAATTCACAAATATGTCGATTTTTTTAAAATCACGAGGCTAAAAAAAATGGGACGATTTTTACAAAAAAAGTGTGTAATATAACTCAAATTTGTTTCAGAAATATTTTTGTAGAAGTAAATTTTTCTTCCCTTAACTAACTTGTATTATTAACAAACAAACGGAGAGGAGCTTTTAGAAACCTGTAGGAATGTTTTTACATGTCTTAGATTCTCAATAATATAACATAATAGTAACGATCAAATATGTCAAATATGCGAAGACATTTAAAATATCTCTTTCTTTAGCTTCGTTTACGAATGAGACTTAAAGCAAAATGTCCACCAAGACATATACTTACTCTAGCTTGTTCGCAGGCTTTATTTTCTTCGTTCACAAACACAAGTCTTTTTATATTTTTCACTCTCCACGATGAAACCTATATTAAACCTTCTAATTCCAATTTATATTTTTCACTGACTGGAAAAGTCATTTAAAGGCCACACCCATTTTTAAAGCATTTGACACAATGCATTTTTTTTTCAACTATGTCACCCAAGGATTCAAACAAAAACAGGTTTTTGCTATCACCACTTTCCTGCACACAAAAACAAATTTTGCTACATAATGGCCCCCACTATTTGACAGTGTAGGCTGGCTAAACAACGTTCCATATGCGCTTTCTGTGATCGCACTGTGATGTACGCATTATGGTACAATCAATACGAATGCATTGACAAATGAGCCTATGTGTGTCTAGCAAAATGCTTTAATGATTTTAAGGACTGCTTGTGGGTATGATCTTCGAAATTTGATCAACGTTGGAGTACAAAAGCGTTGTTTTTCGAGTAGCCACTTTATGAAGCAATACACTTCACAGTCAGTCAAAAAGTAGTGTCTGTCTGAAACGTTTTGCTTTTTACAATAAAAATATTTCCATTTGCACAGCTCCCAGAGCACATTGCAAGATTAAATGAGGAAGGGGGGCGCCTAAGATAAAAAAATGTCGTCCACCATGTTTGATCGACGAAGAAAAGTTTTCACTTTAAATACGCTCCGAATCGGTATCGTTTGAAACACTGTCTTCACTGCTCAGTTAATACAATTAAAGGAGTTAGTAAAATCACGACAACATGTTGAAAACTAAAGGTTTTTCCCGCAAAGATGAGTTACAAAAATTTCTTGTTTCTTACTGCTAAAATAATAATTCAGGTATCATTGTTCTCTTTTTATCTTAACCGAAATGGCGTCGACGGAAAATGGTTCTTCGTCGATAGATGATACGTCGGCGGTAATATCGTCTTCGATAAACAGTGCGTCGGCGGTAATATCTTCGTCGATAGATGATACGTCGGCGGTAATATCGTCTTCGATAAACAGTGCGTCGGCGGTAATATCTTCTTCGATAGACAGAACGTCGACGGTAATATCGTCTTCTTCGACGAGCAGATCTCCTGCGTCGGCGTCCGAACCAAGCAGCTGGATCTAAAATTACATAAATTTGCATTAAATTGAATTAAATTTAAAGAGTAAATATAAAAAGTAAAATGGAAAAATATTAACAAAAAGTAAAATGGAAAAATATTAACACATACCAGATTTTCCTTCCTCCACAGCATCGTTGTTTTCAACAGCGCTGTCACTTATTTCAACACCATCGTCATCTGGGTCTGATTCGTCTTCTTCTTTTTCGCCTTCTTCTGGACAACGCATAGTGTGATAAAAATTAAATTACATTTATACAATCCGAAGCTAAAAAATAACCGACAAAACATGTACATACCATTATTTTCTCCAGGATCAGCACCTTCTTCTTCTATCTCATCTTCTTCTTCGTCGTCCTCCTCAGCAGGGATTTTATCTTCATTTGTTGCATCATCCTTGTTTTTGTTTTCTGAGGGGTCTTCTAAATCGAATGCATCGTCGCTAGCATCTTCCTCTTGAACTGTTGTTTTTTGTTCTAGAATGGATTGGTAATAATTACTTTGCATTATTTCATCTTAAGTAAGAGTAAGACATGGTTAAAAAACTTTACGTCCTGTTCCGGGCAAACCACAGTTCACGCAGAAAACCACAAGGTGGAACAATAATATCTAACCTGCGAAGAGAACGGCAACGAAACCAAAAAGCAGGACTAAGTGAATCAACTTCATCTAAAAGAGGAAAAAATGTGTTAAAACTGATAAGTGACAGGGTTTCCTTAATGTGATAAAAAAAGGCGAAGCCAATTATCTAAGCCGGTTTGATGTTAGAATTCAACAACAAAATCTCACCAACCCTGCTTTAACTAAAGAACGCTACATTTGCTTGGAATCACCCAATGCACAAAGTGCTACATACCTTGTCTACTACTCTGATGTTACCAGTGTAGTGTTCTGCTTTTTGACTGATAAATATAAAATATTTCACCCTTTATATACTGCTCTATCGAAATCAAAAGTAGTTACAGATGTAATCTATTTTTTAACTATAATTATTAAAACAGGGGGTATATTTTTTTATCAAATTTATTCAAGCGAAACGATAATATACCTCCTGGCTTATTTTTATAGAAAACTATTAAAATATTTGTGCAAATATCTTTAAGTTGAAATGATGTAGCTATTAGTTATCTGCAGGCTTAATTTTGATAAATTGCTTAACCGCAGACTATGTGATGTTATTCATTAAGTGGTATTCATTGCAAAACTGGTGGTGAACCAAATCGCGTTGTCAGGACTTTTAGCTTCATCTGACGTCGGCTCATTTTCATTTTAACTTCTTATATCCAAAGTAGGAAGTAGTATTAAATGAAACGGCAAATGTATTAAATGTAAGCTTGATTTATCCTTGCAGATATTCTCTATTGCTAATAATGCACCGCAACTAGCACTTCTGTCATGATAGATGTGTGTAATCAGTATATTCTACTCCCTGTTAGGTAGCACGATAGCAGTGTTTAAAGTACAAAGTCAAGTGGACTCTATTTAAGAAAGGGAAAACTTTAACTGTAATGAGCATTTGCCAGAAACACAATTTCAAGCAAAACAGACAGTTTAATAGTACAATATATCGTATCATACTACAGAGTGAATCATTCACGAATATGTCAGTTTGATTGACCGTACATTAACCATTACTAAAAACTTAAAAATGATCAAACACACGCACATATTGACGTGCCATACTAGTTATCGATTACAATTGTAAAACGATTTTGTTAACATGTCTTGATAAGAAAGATAAGAAATTTTATGTATTATCTTAGAACGTCCATTGGCGTCATAAAATAATTAGTGGACCTCCTTTACACAATTAGATAAGCTTATTGTTACCAGGGAACATCAGTGTATTTAGAAATGTTTGCCATAACATTTACTGACATATCTAGAAAGAAATATTTAAATACAGAGTAATTAATAAAGCACTTTTTCCATGTAAGTTTTACAAGCCTCCTTGCTCTGTTTCAGAGGTTCAAGAACACCATTTAGATATATTTTTTCCACATGCTTTTTTCGGGACATAGTGTAGTGCTGGTTTGCCATCATTTTGATACGGATATCTGTGACTAATTGAATTTTAAGAGTAATATTTTAACAAATATCCTTTAGCCCGAATAACGTAAATATTAACTAGTCGTTCAGAAATTATATTGAGTTTTAGGAGATTTGATGACTTTTGCAGCGCATATACAATTTCTTTTCGGGGGGGGGGGGGGGGGGGGGGGTGTTTATTCGTTGCTTCGTTCTATTATGTAAGGCATGAATATTGATTAATAATTTGTATAGGATCGTTTACTTTCAACGAAACAGTTAAGGATACATAATTTGTTCACCCGATTGGGGAACTTACTCAATTTGGAAATATAACTGACATAACCACCTTGTTTCCAACTTATATGATGTCAAGGTTATCTTATTAAACGCATTGACGTCAGTCTACAAGGCATTGACAACCTGTCGTAACGTCACAAAAGTTAACAAATCAGACATAACTTTTTCGGCTCCAACAAAGGAAAATGAGCACATCCACTCCAGTCACAGACGGACACAGTTTTCGTATTAATATAATTGTTATTTTCAATAAAATAAGATTTATTTTAAGATTTTTTTTATTTAGTACCTTTTTATTATTTATAAGTATTGTTATTCTCTTTTTCTACCTCCATGCTTTAAAGAAACTGCAATCTTACTCTCTCTCTCTTTTTGAGGAAATGAAGTTGAGGATAAACTAATGCGAAGAGTAGGATAATCACGGATATAGAATAATCAAGGAACTGATCAATCACAAGTGTGTAAAATTTTTGCTAGTTGATGTAATGTATGCTAATTAATTAGTGGTTCTGAAATAGGAAGTGTAAATTGCAATCTTTTTCGTCAGCAGGAAAGGCATAATGTAATAACAATGCTCATTCACTCCGTGCAGGGAATCAGGCCAAAGACTCGTTAGGACTTAAGCAAAATCTTTGAACAGATGGGAAGAATGTTTTTAGATGGGAAGAATGTTTTTAGATTTAAACCGCACATGAATGGGAGGTAAAGAAAACAAAACTGTTTAAATTACTTTATTTCGTTTTGATTTTATTTATCGTCCTTTAAATAAGAACTTTATGATTTTTGACAACCAATCTGTTCTAGCAAACTTCACATCGCGTATCTCCTGCACCTCGACAGTGAATTTAAGATTCATACAGGTACAATATAGCGCTTGTAGAACTTTCACAAAAATTTAAAGTGCATTTTTCACAATATCTTATTCCCAAGATAATTAAATGTTTTTATATATACTCCTCCTTCACCGAACAACGAATAGACCGAAAGCTACTTAAATTTCGTGTTAACGGTTACCTCTTTATGTTATCTCCCATGCAAAATTGAACTGAAATGAATCCAAAAAAAAAATTATCATAACAAAATATCAAGCAGGACTTCCTAGTATCTAATTTCGGACAAAGCACCTTGACGAATGTAAGCACCTAATGTTATTCTTTTATTTTTTCAAGTAAATGGTGGCACGTCTTGATGAGAATATATAAGATCTACTGTAGTACGCTGTGTACGGTTAACTTACTACACAGGAAGCGAGAATGATTCGATCAAATAGCCCTATTCTGTGTACGGTTAACTTACTGTACAGTAAGCGAGAATGATTCGATCAAATAGTCCTACTCTGTGTACGGTTAACTTACTGTACAGGAAGCGAGAATGATTCGATCGAATAGTCCTAGTCTGTGTACGGTTAACTTACTGCACAGGAAGCGAAAATGGTTTGATCAAATAGTCCTAGTCTGTGTACGGTTAACTTACAGTACAGTAAGCGAGAATGGTTCGATCAAATAGTCCTACTCTGTGTATGGTTAACTTACTGCACAGGAAGCGAAAATGGTTTGATCAAATAGTCCTACTTTGCGTAAAAACCGTGGATTAACTCCTTCTCCGTCCCAGGCAGCATACTCACAACATACAAAAGAGCATTTTTTTATTATATCTAAATAGATTACGATCATACTCGCCTGGCATGGTGGAACTTCCGATAGATTTTAATTATTCTTATTTGAAAAACTTAACATAAACTTGTCAACATTTTTATTGTTTTTGTCGCAGTGGTTACACAAATTGTTTCTTGCTGACTTACCAACTAAAGTCACATTTATTGGGAACATTGTCCTGTCTTCTTAATAATGCATATTTTAAGGTTTTACACACTTCTTAAATTTTGGATGGTCTAGTACCAAGTTGATCATCAACCGAATTTCGTTAAGATTATGAAAAACACTGAAAAAATGAAGTGAAAATTCTGTATGTGTTCAGTGGTGTAAGTATAATTTTAATTGCCTCTTTTTTGCACAATTTTTATTTTCTGAAACATCATTAAATGTTGGCTGCCAAAACCTTCCTTCACAACTTTCTTTCCCGTTGTTAAATGCATCGTTTAAATAAAGTACTTAATTAAAACTGATCTAATCGTTTCGTTATCTACCAGAGATCATTAAAAAGTCATTTCAGATAATGAAGAACATTTTGTGGTATGCCTGTAGATGTCAAAATAAAAAGTGATTGTTCATCGCATCCCGCACGAAATGCAGATAACACTGGATAGCGCAGTAAAAATAATGCCTTGTCGCGTTATTGCGGTGCGGTAATGCGAGACCAATGGCTAGATGAAGTATTAGAAAAATGTCTGTATATATCATTACTCTTTGACAGCAAAAGGCTGCATGAATCAATATATAAAGCAAGCGAATTATTAGCTTGGTTTGAATTTAAGTTAAACTTTTTGTGCATTATTTTACGTGAAAAAAATAAAGAATGATGATTCATCAACTTAAAACTATTTTTTAAAAGATTGTTGTTTTCCAAAAAAATCTCGACAATAATTAGTAGAAATTGGGTATATTCTGCTCCAATTTGCAACTCCCACTTTTGTTTTATTATTTATAAACTAACTATATCTGTGAGTGTTTTTTATTTATTCATTCAACATTTGGAAGAAGATTGAAAATTCTGAATCCTTGGTGTGCAGAAGAGATGAGTTTTATTTCTTTGTTGAGTTTTATTGTATGTTTTGAACAAAATATTGTTTTATCAAATAAAAAATATGCTATGCTTTGTACTTCCAAACTACACTGTACCTTAACACTAATTAAATGAATACTCACTTTCTTTACTAAGCACAGATCAGGGGGTTGTTAAATTTAAAGTCGTTAAAAGACTGAGAAGAATTAAGATAATGATGAAACTTACGTGTCATTGTTAGAACTGTACATACCTATTAACTAGACTGCATTGTCGTTTTAAGGCTGTATCTTACAGATTTACGAATTTTCAAGTTATTACAAGAATAATCTACACAAAAGGTTGTTGACTTATCATATCTGGATATAGCCAGATATTATTTCTCCCTCCTCTTCATTCACTCATTTTTTCATAGCATATGTTCAACACGCCACAAAAATATTGACTTTTCCACAAATTGGATAGAAAAATCTAATAAAGAATGACCAGTGCGCAAAACAAGATTTTTATCCAGGAAGTACCTAACTATATTAAAGGAGAGGCGAATTGCGTACGGCACGGCTGCTGAATAAAAGTTCACGATGACAGTGTTTGATTTTGAAGACCAGAACGACTGGCTTGGTCCGCTTCATAAAAATCAATTTACATGTTACAGCCATCATAACAAAAAAAAGTCCTGAAACAAAGACTAAGAATGTTTTGTTATAGAAAATATTCGTAGAGTTATAATTAATGTTTCTCACATAAAAACGGTATTTTTACTTTGCAAAACTTTGCAAAACGACAACACACTAGACCCAATATAAAAAATAATCCGTTGAAAATATCTGTTTTGTTTACATCTTTGTGAGTGCTGAATTATTTATAATTAAGTATTTTCACACAATTGCCAAACGGGTGGCTAAATTAAAAAACAATGGGTTATATTTTCTCCCTATTGTTATGGTCACGGGTCAATACGTACAAATATATTTCTGGTTATCTTAAGTCAAAGATCTTATTTTTGATGTTTATTTATTTGTTATTATAGTAGTTATCATAAATACTCAATGATATCAGGGTATCGCCGTCTTCTATGATAAAAATCTCTGGGAACGAGGATGTTCAGTCAAGTTGTGTTTTGTTACCAATCTTAATGCAATTATTGTCATCATGAAGGAAATAACATTTGACACAACAATAACTACTTTCCAATTAGTTGAGTTAATGTGTTTGTTATGATCCACTATAGAAATTCTACACATTCTGTTTTCATACATCTAAAAACTTCCGTTTTCTGCAAAAGCATCTTTTTTCATTTAGTTAAAAAAATGTTTTAACTAAAACGTTTTGGTACAGCTCTAAATAGGGTCAAACTGATAAACTTTTTGACATTGTTGCGATTTTTAGGTCTTGCAAAATGCATGTAAAATATGAAGGGACATATTTAATTGGAGTAGCAAGCAAAGTGAACAACATTCATAGTGTTATTTGTTATGTTTTAAACAATGAGCTTCAAAACACTGCAAATTTTGAAAAAAATTATCTTCAGAAGTCGGTCCATATTTAATCAGCTTTTCGCGTTTATAATAAACAGGTTGTTAGACTTCATTTCCCACGTAAAGAATTAACACTAAAAAATAGGTGCTGATAGCACTAATTTCATAAGTACTGATTTACTTGAGATAAAAAAGATGCGATTACAAACTTTAATTTGTTTTGGCCGTAGAAAATAATTTTTCTTACCAATTGGCATTACTATCAACAGCTATCATTTTTTATGTATGCAACGCAGAGATTTACAATCTGATCTGTTTATTATGAATAGTCGTTATGGTATGGTAATTTAGATTTGCCTTTAACACTTTTCAGGTAAATTATCTGTTTTGTAGCAATGACATCACAGTTTTAAAAATACCTGAACAAAACAAAAAAATTATTTTATGAATCAATCATTTTCTGGATAGCGTTAATCCAAAATAAAATATTGTGATAATATTTTGCAAATATAAAATGATCGTCTATTCGCAATAAAATTAACATTTTTCACATTTCTGGACAATTGAGGTTAGCAAATGTATTTTACTGAGACATACTGTTATTAGTATATTATTATTCATTAGGTATTTTGATCGTTCTACTATTTAGAATTGATTGTGTCTTACCTAAGTAATTAAAATTAAAGATTTAATGACTTCCTTATGATTTGTGACTACCTCAGCAAGAAAATAATAAAAAATATCTTCATTCATTCCAAAACAGACAAGCCTGCTGCATTTTTATATTATATTCATCAATAATTTCAGTATAGTATATAAAACAAAGCCTATAATGCATTTTACCCTAAGTAGTTTTCTTTGGTGTGTTTTGCATTTGAACGTTACTTGGGTTATGACCGTTTTCCAATTTCTAGTGTTTGCGGTCTCGACATAACTTCCATGTGCAGTAAGGCTAATGATCAGTTGGACAATATGTTCAATTTCGGTTAACAACTAGAAAACGGTAAGAAAAGCAAATATTAAGTTAAACAGAGCCTGTCTGTCATCACATGTCTTGTTGGAGTCACAATAAAGTCTCAGTTTCGTCAACCCGTCTTTAATTTTTGGTATGTCCATTGTCATAATATAAGTTACGCAATCGTGAGGGAGTTCAAACATTCGATCTGTGAACATTGGGCAAAAACAAATTTAAAGTGCATTAACCCGAATTGCAGAAAATCTGGCAATTTTTTTTAAAAAAAACACATTGAAATACCGAAATATTGACACGCTATTTTAATGTGACACTCAGCTTTTTGGGTGCATATAGGGAGAATCCTTTTCAATACTTAGAATCAAAATAAATAATTTTACAAGGTGCCAAAAGCTTTAGAAATAATGAATAGCCTCTTCAGTTCCTATTGGTACTGCTATCAACGAGGGTCCTGCAAGCACAGCAATCGCTCAACTAGAAAACCGCCTAAGATATCAATCCTTGTCTCATGCTGCGAGATAAGCAGAAAGGACAGATTCACACTTTTATAGTCTCCAAAATTTATGGAAAATATAAATGTGTTTAGTCTGTCATACATGCATCACATCTACTAGAAGGCCGATAATCTTGCTTACTTTGCTTTCTTTTGTTTTCATTTAGTCATAACACTATAAATTTCCACGTGTGTTAAAAGTTGGGTTAAGCGGAACCAGAAAAAACAACTTTATATTTGATTTTTCATTCTTATGTTTTGTTTTTTGTTAATATCAAATATATTTCTGAGCAACTACTTATTAAAATATTCCGTTAAAACTTATTTTGGAGGTTTTGCAGTTTTTATTGGCTGCAAGAAAACTGTAGTTCTGCAGAAACACGAATAAGCACACTTTGTTGTGACGAAAATTATAAATCTTAAAAGACGTACAAACCCGTGGATTTTTTTTATGGGTTGCTAACTATCCTTTATACTAATACCCGTGTTTTTTGTGATCAAAATGGTTTTACCGCAGATTTATTTTACTTAGTTTATAATACCATAAAAGTGTAAAATCTAAATGGTAAAAATGTATGCAATCTTCATGCAATTTACAGAACATTTAAAACACAAAATAGTATTGTAGGCCATAGAGATATAATATATTATATCTTTATGTGTAGCCCATATATGGCGATTAATAAAGGACTTATCATTTGGTTGGTTTAATAACTATTGTTGATTTGCTTTATAAAATCAGCGAGATTTTTGATACGTTCATAAGAAAGTGTACACTTGCTGAAAAAATTAAACAAACTGCTAGGCCTGGATAATTCAGGAGTTAGATTTTTATGCAAAATCCATTAATTCACAAACGTGTAGCTTTCAAGTGGCTGGTGCGCTTTTTCTCAATCACAAAAAAGTGCAAAATGAAATTATGGAGTGGCACATAGCAAAGTCCCTTGCACAAGAAAAATACTTTCGAACAACGCTTTTCTTAATTTGATCTTTTTATTGTCAAATTTATACATAAAAATAGCTGTTAACCAAACATAGTTGAAGGGGAACCAGAATGGAATTTTACATAAAATGCTCTGATATTATATTTACAAAAAAATCGAACAGGACAAGCGATGGTATGGGACAACAATCGCAAACTGCAGTGATTATTACCAAAACTACACAACTGCTTACAGACAGGTTACGAAAGAGAACCTTTAGTTATATCATGTATCGTACAACCAAACCTTGACTTAATATCGCCACTGCCATTCAAATGTCTTAAAAAGCGTGTAGAATCTAAGCCGATGCTTGCGTAAGTAAAAGGCAAAAAGCAGCTGCACTTTATCGAAAAGTAGCGGTAATGAATATTCGTTGCCGCAAAAGCTTTCATCATTAGTTTCAAATCTTGTTTTAATGATGAAGAAAACCACAATACACGTTTATGTATGCTTTGCATGATAGCTTAGACTGCAAATATTAAATGTTTGACGTCATACAATTCCTAAGTAAATGTAAAAAACACATTTACTGACCAAATAATTACACATATGAGTTATTGCATATTTTATTGACCACGTTTTGTATTCACTGCCAAAGAAACACTCTAATGTTCAAAACAGTAACACAACACTTAGTTCCTTGCCACTTAAATAGTTACTGTGTTATTTTCCTCAAAATGGTACACTTCCGTTTATTTTCCGTTTACTTTTTCATACAGAGAGTGGAAAGTTTTGTGTGACACAGACATGAAACATGCTAGTTTTGCTTACAGGTGACTATGTCGATTCATGCGACAAAATACGCGAAAGAATACACTGTTTTTGAAAATCGTGAAAGTTTATATCGCCAAAAAAACAACAGGATGGAAATGTTGCTTACAATTCAAATCTCTATAAAAACTGTTAACAACAATTCACACAAAAAGTATGACCAGTTTGAAACGCAAGCACAAAGGTCTAGGCCTAAAATTCATTATTTTTAATGTGAA
Organism: Hydractinia echinata; assembly: GCA_030067915.1. Lineage (NCBI taxonomy): Eukaryota > Metazoa > Cnidaria > Hydrozoa > Anthoathecata > Hydractiniidae > Hydractinia > Hydractinia echinata. The sequence continues at coordinate 72,651 of JASGCC010000117.1, forward strand.
CACTAGCGCAAGTCAAACACTAGCGCAAGTCAAACGCAGTAGTTCAACAGGACTAATTTTTGAATGGTATACTATACCGTAACATGTATGGTATTTTATAGCGTGTGACGTATGGTAGCATAGAATGGCTTAGTCGCAAGACTCAGTTTCCAATAACACAGAAATTTCAAGGATAACTAACGAAAAAACCTACAACAATAATTAAGTAAGCACCACCTGCCAAATTTTTTTAAATAACTTTTGCACTAGTAAAAGTTAAGTGTTTATATTTGGTGTTTTTTTGTATGTACATATTCCACAACTTTAGAGTATAACAATTATTTTGGCGTAGTACTGACTGAATAAAAAATTTTGAAAAAAGAAATGAGTTATTCTTGTTGAGGTTGTCTTGTCGTTCCAGCAGCATTACGAAGCGGTTATAGCTTATTGATTAATATCTCGTTTGCGTGTTTTAATTTGTTCTCCCACATCGTTGTCAAATGCTATCAGAAGATGGATGACATTTAATTTTAAGCGAGAAGAGGAAGAGTTTTTGTTTTATTTTAAAAGCCTTCCTGCAATAAAAATAATGACAGCTTTTAAATATAGCTAAGGAAGTTAATTGTTTTGAAACAATGGAGGCTTTAGTTATTCATAAGCATTTTTTTTGTTACCAATCATAATTTATGTGGGTTATTTGATAACTTTTAGTTTCGTACGAGTTGTATAAAAAGGGTAAAATGGAACGCATTCAACAGTCGGAAAGCAGAACACTACCCTGATAACAGCAGAGTAGTAGCAAGGTAAGCTTGAAAATACTTAGTGTGGTGTGCTGGCTAAGTGTCATATGTTGAATTGGTGGGATATGTGAGAAACAAACTATTATTGCACATCAATTAAATTTTTTTGTTTGTTATTTTTTGTTTTGCTTTGTTTTTCTCTTTTGGTGTTGGTTATTTTTAGTTTTTTAGGCATCTTTCCTCATTTAGATATTTTTTTTTTAGATGAAGTTGATTCATTTGGTCCTGCTTTTTGGCTTCGTTGCCATTCTGTTTGCAGGTTAGTTACTAATTTAGTGTCACCATAGCTATCACGAGTATTCTAATTTACTTATGCCGATAACAAAATAATTTTCTTCCGGTCCAACTTTGAGACAAGTTAAATTAATCTCTTCACATTATTTTTAACAGAAGACAAAACAACAATCCAAGATGAAGTCGCTGACAACGACGACTTTAAATTAGACCTTCCAACAGAGAAGAAAGCTGTTGAGCAGGATCTAGAAGAAGAGAATGTACCCGCTGAGGACAACGAAGGGGAGGATGAGGATGGGGATGAGGATGAGGAAGTGCACGCTGATGAAGATGAAAACGAGGAAAATGAGGAAGCAAAAGATGAAACTGATGTGGCAGAACCAAGTGATGGTGTGTACCCTTTTCAGGACAATTATTCACATTTTGGATGATTCTTGTGTAATATCTACCATTATTAGGTTACAGTCATGGCAAGGATGAATTAGGCAATTCATCCTATAACAACTCAAATCAACTAGCGTTCATAGATGCCTCTAGTTTAGGCATCAGCTATGTTAAAATTAAGAAAAAATAAAAACTTTGAAAGAGTTTAAAAAAGTTAAAATATACATAATTAAAGCTTTTCATCCACTAAGTACATCATCAGACTATAAACAATTGTTTAAACAAATAATTAACTAAACCCGATAACATTATTGATTTTCTGTAGTGAAAGAAGATGAAGAAGAAGTACCGGCTTTAAATGAAAACGGAGTTGCTGAAGCTGAAGACACTTCCATCGCAAAATTAGGTAAATTTTTACAAACGTTTCGCAGGTGTTTTTAGAATCAATTTCTACCTGGTAAAATATTATATTATCTAACATTTCTTTAGATCCATGGAGGCGATATGTCGTTCGTAGACGATATTACCGTCGCCGTCGATCTGTGCGTAGACGACATTACCGTCGCCGTCGATCTGTCCGTCGAAGATATTACCGTCGACGTCGATCTGTCCGTAGACGATCTTACCGTCGCCGTCGATCTGTCCGTAGACGATCTTACCGTCGCCGTCGATCTGTCCGTAGACGATCTTACCGTCGCCGCCGATTTGTCTACCGAAGACGATCTTACCGCCGCCGTCGATCTTTCCGAAGACGAACTCACCGCCGCCGTCGATCTGTCCATCGTAGACGATCTTACCGAAAATTTGGTTAAAACCGCCATTCTTAAAAGAGCATATACCAATGTAGCTAAATATCATGAATAATGTATAACTCTTCAAGACAACTGTTTTTTAATAAATTTTCCCACGTCCCCGCAAAAAAAACATCGGTTTGTAGAGAATATATTTGTATTTTCCCGATAGTATTAATATTTTAGCAAGGTAATAAGATTTATTCTAGAGTAACGGATAATCACCCCTTCACAATTGCTATTTTTCTATTTTTCCATCCCGCCCAACATTCCGTCTGTAGTCAAAATGAAACAGCAAATAATAATGCCTAAAGGTAGGTTTCCATACGACTGCATTCTACGCAGCGCAATCTTCATTTTATTCATTGAGAGGCAAGCATTTTTTCAACGACATGTTAGGGAATAAGTTGTTTGTTGCAAAATACATACAAAAATAGGAGATTCAATACCAACTGTACCTGATGGTTAGTAAAGAACAAGTACCACCGGTATAGTGGAATATTCTCTGGATTCTCTGGAATAGTCCCTCCCCTGACTTTTTACTTTTGGCATCAGATATTTGTTTGGCGAAATAAGACTAAGCAAGTCCGGCAGTGGAAAAATTCTTTACCAATTTTATAAGCTGGAATTCATGAAATAGACGGCTGGAAGTAATTATTTAATAGATTGCCATCACTGTTGGATAGAACAATATTTTATCTACAATCATCTCTCTGGTCTCAGGACCTAAAAAGAATGTTAATACTCAGTTAAAGTTTAAAGGCCGAATAGACGGAACAATTTTGTAGATCAATTTTCGGAAAATATTATTTGTCGGAATGTTGTTGAAAAAAATACACGCAAAAATTTTAGGTCAATAATTATTCAATTTTTAAATTGATTTAATATTTTTGTATACATACACGATACAATATAAAGAAGAATCGGAATTTAATTTATCATAACATCAGGCATGAGCGACAACGAAGAAGAAACAAATTTTGTGCTCCTTAATCTTTTCAAGCAGTTTTATTCTTTCACATTAAAGAAGAAAAGTTAGAAAAAAAAGAAATGTATGGGTGAAAGATTGGCTCTATCACAGAAATGAAAGGGGAGCATATAATACAATTTTGAACGAATTAAAATTGGCGGATTTTGATACGATCTGAACGTACTTGGTAATAAAAAATTATCTCACATAATTTTCAGTCAGTTTCTCTTCACTACTATTAACTCTCTTTTACGTGCATAAAAACAATTAAAATTTATGAAATGCTGAGTGTGAGTTTCGAAAAAAGTGAGCAGCTGGTGGTTTCCTTTGAAATAATATTGCTCCGACGAAAAATTGATCTAATAAAATCAAACCAGTTTGATTTTATTAGATCAATTTTCGAATATTGATTTGTGTTTTTACGTTGTTATGCGCCACTTTGTAATTTTTGCGCCACTTTGTAATTTTTAAGCTGCGCCACTTTGTAATTCATTTCTGCGTGATTGGTGATTGGTGATTGGTGATTGGCGATTGGCGATTGGCGATTGGCGATTGGCGATTGGCGATTGGCGATTGGCGATTGGCGATTGGCGATAGGCGATTGGCGATTGGCGATTGGCGATTGGCGATGGTGATTGGTGAGGGCGATGGCGATGGCGATGGCGATGGCGATGGCGATGGCAATGGCGATGGCGATGGCGATGGCGATGGCGATGGCGATGGCGATGGCGATGGCGATGGCGATGGCGATGGCGATGGCGATGGCGATGGTGATGGTGATGGTGATGGTGATGGTGATGAGGAGGATGAGGAGGATGAGGAGAAGGAGGATGATTATGAGAAGGAGAGGGATGACGATAATGACAAAAATAAATGAAGTTGCGTATATAAACAATTAAATCAGCGTCAGTTTTGCCAAAAATCTTTTCTCTTTTTTAAAATATAATACAAATAATACAATATAAAGACTAAATTCCAAATAAAGTAAATGAAACATAAAGAAATGAATGAAACAAAAGAATCCGCTTTTAAACACTAAAAAATAAAAGAGTGTCATTCTTTAAAGCGCAATTGAATTTTCTCAATTAAATACCAACCATAAGCAAGTAAACTTAAATTTAGCCAAGCTGTGTGCCATTGTGGATGATTTAAAATGGTCTTTAACTCAATCGAAATCTTTCTTTGCTTTTTCAATTTAAAATACTCATTGTCATAATCATATGTATAAACTAAAGCTTGGATAAAAAAAAAAAGTTGTTCCTATAAAAGAAGAGAGTTTTTACAAATAGTCATTTTTGAGACAAACGTGAAAGAAGGCAAAACAAATAAACGTACTTCATTTGCCGTTACTGGTCTTGGTATGGCTTTATTTGTGAACTTGACGGTAAATCTCTTAAACTCGGCGTCGTTTGATGCGACTCTTAAGATGTTGCTACGGCTGATTCCAGCGTAGCCGTCCAAAGCACGCGTTCGCAGCTTCTTGTAACCTAGAGACTTGCTTTTTTTAAAGGTCTTCGAAACACACTGCTTGACCTCATCTTTTTTCAAAACCCGCTTTCCTTCAAACGAGAGTAACCCATGTGCACCAAGAGACAGTTTTTCCTTCAATCGCCAGTATTTCACATATCACTCCTTTGTTCTTTTGTCCTGTCCTTTGAAGGTACAGTGAATCGTCCATCCTTTTTTAACAATTGACTTATTATTTCATACTCTTCCTTTTTCATAGCATGTATGTATGCTCCCAAAATATAGCTTACATAAAAGCATACTAAAATAATTACTTTCATGAACATTTTCAACTGACAATACAACCTTTACTGCATGTAGATCAAATTATTTCAGTGCATCAAGTATTAACGCTAGCAGTTAAGCAGACAAAACACCTGTCGATAATGCTACATCACTTGCAGAGTAACTCATTTTCAATATTTTATTTCCTTTGTTATTTAATAGATGTGTTAAGAACACCTGTTGCTCAAATACCTGCCGCCGCCAAAGATGTTGCTTTCTATCTATTTAAAGTGCGATAATAGAACTCAGGATAAACACTTTTCTTATAAATAAAAAAATTGTTAAAAAAAATCAATGGGCATTTTATATATTTTATATATAAAATACGTAAGATACAAAGTGCACAGCTTTCCTAATTACAAAGTGGCGCAGAAATGAATTACAAAGTGGCGCAGCTTAAATATTACAAAGTTGCGCAAAATAATTACAAAGTGGCGCAGAAATCACAAAGTGGCGCAAAATAATTACAAAGTAGCGCAGGTATTACAAAGTGGCGCAAAAATTACAAACTTGCGCATAACATACGTCATTTGAGTATTATCGTTCTATTATTTTTTAATGATATATACACAACAATTTTAGATCAATTTTGAAAATTGATCTGCAAAATTGTTCCGTCTATTCGGGCCTTAATGGTTCATTATGGCTCTAAATGCTTTTTTATAGATTTCTGTTAAAAAAACATACAAATTCGGACAACACCAAAATCCGTTTTTATCCCAGATATTTGTCTAACTTGTAGACCATTAAATTGTTTTCCGCTTTATTCCAGAGATATTGCGGAAGACATTTATCCAATTGTTGATTTTTGGGACATTCTTTGAGTTTTAGTCAAAATTTTCTTATTTCGGACAGTTGTCTAAAAAATATTTTTACTAATAATATGGGAAAGTTATCTAAGATTACTAGAATATTCTTTCTACTAAATATAAAAATGTTATATAGCTATTTCGTTCTCAAGATATCCCGTTTCAACTGATAAGGTATATTGAATTATTTTTTCGTACTTTTGCTCGCTGCAGAACAGCCGTAAATACAAACTGTCAACCAAGACAACTTACAACGCAAACTGTCAGCATCTACATTTGAAAATTATAAAATCATAAGACTGACTTTAGCTTGCTTTTCTTGATTATGTAGACTCTGAAGCTGAGTTAGTTCATTCAGATCGGAAGATAACTCAACATGTCATTGGCTATGTTGAATACAGATTGGATTGTTAGGCAAAATTGGTAATGGTATTATAAAGTAGGTCCCCTTTATCATGCTCTGTGGCTTTGACTAACACTACTGGAGTGAAAAACGCCATATTTTCTATGTGTGGGAAAGTCAATGAAAACATGTTCGGGAAAACCTCAAGAGATTTATGATAAAACACTCGAAAATGATGAAATCTGGTTCAGGCAGTGTACCACACTATGCTAAAATGTAAATGTTTTACGTGCTGCAGTTTCTTCAAGAGAAAGTAATGAACCAGGAAACGTGTGGTAATGTAATGGGCTCACCACCACCAGTCGATTTATTTTCAAGTCCCGAAATAGTTTTAGACTTCTCTGCTGTAGCAAATTCTCCCGCAAGTATAGACACTAAACTAGGCCTTATACAAAATACTGGAGTTCCGAAAGTAGTTCAAGCAGCGGCAGAAAACAGAAGGACAGACATCTGTTCAAATGGACATGGATGTCCCCAATACGCTCAAGGATATCAAGCAACAGAAAATATCTCCAACGAAAAAGTTGGTTATAAAGAAAAGCATGAAGACATGCACTTTTGCAAGAGTCTTGTCCACACTAAGAAATTTGATTCACGAAGAAATACGATGGCAAATGTCAAAATTCAGCAACTACTTTTGGAACTTAAATTTGAAGAAAAGTTAAACTCTCATCACAAAAGGACTTGTATTTATACATACATTTATAGTGTAAATATTTTTACATATTTTTGTATGACAACATATATGAGAAAAAACGACATTATTTTTAAATCGTTTCGTTTCTTTCTGCTGAAAATATAATATTTCTAATAAACGCCCCTCCTAAGGAGGGAGGCGATAATAAGAGGGGGCGTTAATTAGAGGGGGCGTCTATTTAATATTTTGCTTTCAAGGGGGGGCGTTTATTAGGGGGGGCGTTAAAAAGAAGGGGGCGTTTATTAGAGGATTTACGATATTTGCTTTTTAATGGCGTTGGCTCATAATTATTTTAGTTTCGATAGAGTTTTGTATAAACTGCGACTGGTCCACAATTTATCAGTCAAAAAGCAGAACATTGCAGTGACAACATCAGATAAGTCCACAACGTAAGTCGCTTAAATGGCTTTAAGCAGCAGAATTTTGATTTGAAGTTTAATTGACTTTTATGAATACAAAACGAACTAGTGTAAGTTCTTTCTTTAAATATTTATCTTTTTTTACCGTTATAAATACTGCCAATTCCTTTTTAGATGAAGTTATTTCAATTGTTTCTGGTTTTTGGTTGCCTTGCCTTTCTTTTTCCAGGTGAGTTACTTTACAATATTTTATAATTCCAAATTATTATATATTTCTTTTATTTGAAACATTCAATTTCGGTTGGTATGTCGTGAAACTTGGTGAAACAAATCTACTTTATTTATTTATTTATTTTATTATAATTTTTTTTCTAAGAAAATGAACCTGTGAACAACGACGCTTTCAAACTAGACCTTCTAAAAAAGGATACGCGGTTGAGAAGGATACTGCTGAAGACACTGCTGAGGATAACGAAGTCGAAGATCCCAATGAGGATGACAAAGAAGATCCTGCTGGGGACAATGAGGAGGAGGATGAGGATGGGAAAGATGAATTGAATGAAAATGATGGTGAGAATGATGTTGAAGAAGAAGACGAATCAATGCCAGCTGAAGAACATAACGACAGCATTAAAAATGGAAACAAATCCGATGCAGAAAAAAAACCTGGTATGTTTTACTCCATCTCACAAAATTGCTCTCTTTTTTAACTTTACGCAAACATTTCAACTTGCATCATAACTGCAATAAATCTTTCCAACTTATGTAGATCCGACACCATTACGGGTTGTGTACCTACGTCGGCGATCTGTCCTACGTCGACGATCCCACTACCGTCGCCGATCTGTCTTGCGACGACGATCCTACTAACGTCGCCGATCTGTCCCACGTCGACGATCCTACTACCGTCGCCGATCTTTCTTGCGACGACGATCCTACTACAGTCGTCGATCTTTTCTGCGACGACGATCCTACTACCGTCGCCGATCTGTCTTGCGAAGACGATCAAATTAACGTCGCCGAGCTATCTACCGTCGACGATCTGGCTAAATGAAAACGAGGAAGCTGGGGAATCTAGTTTTTGTTGTGCTGTTTAAAAAAACAATTTATCTTTTTAATGCATTTGTTATCAATTGAATTTAACCCTTTGCAGTGATATATTGTGCGTGCACAAGTCCTTAACAACAACTAAATAAATCCTAATCATACTGCAGCTACGTTTGCGCAGATTTTTTTCAGAGGAGACGCAAACATAAAACTGTTTTTGTGGCATCTAAATAATAAATTTTAAGCGAGGAAACAGAAATTAAATATATTTCTAAATCCTAATATAATAAAATAACTACTATAACAGCTCAGAAATAACTATGTCTTATAACTACAGTGGACTCTCTATCACTCTAACCTCTATTACTCGAATCTCTCCTTAACTCGAACAATTTTACTGGTACGGCGGAGATTTCATAATAAACTCTCCTAGAAACTCTCTATTACTCGAACCGCCATAACTGGAAAACCTCCTTAACTCGAACAATTTTGTCCCTCAGCGTATTTCCTCTCTATAACTCGAACCACGCGACATGTATCTAGGACTTTAAATGGTTCCAATGACATTAGCAGCTTCTTTTTGCTTTTATTTGACGTAAATGGGGTCTTAACCAATTCGAATGTTTGATATTCACATGTGTAAGAGGCCTTAAGTGATTCGAATGAGTGTTCGAATGTCATTCGAACAAAACGTAAATATTATCATTTCGTTTTGAAATTTTATAATCATGGTGATTTTTGACTGCATATCAATTTTAACAAACATAAATGGCCGGAAATATTAGGACCAATTCTCGTGATTGAAAAGTCAGATAAGGTCTGAATAAAATGTGTGTCACAGCTGTGTAACGCACTTTTCTACTTGTTGATTTCCGCCAACGAAGGCGGAATCTTTAAAATCGCCTGAGGAGATAGAGAGATAGAGAGATAGAGAGATAGAGAGATAGAGAGATAGAGAGATAGAGAGATAGAGAGATAGAGAGATAGAGAGATAGAGAGATAGATAGAGACAGCGCAGCTAGGCCGGACGCCCGAAACTAATCCAGGCTAAAGATTTTTTTCTGAGAACGAGGCTAAAATGAGTTTTAAGCCAATAAGAATCCTAACAGTGCAACAGATTGTTTTATTATCCAATGAACAATACTTTATTAAAGTTTATATGCTATCGAAAGTTAAAGCTCGTGCAGTGTAGCATAAGGAAGATCGTCTTATAATGCGCCATCTTTGATGTTACGTCATTTCTTTCTGTACAATTTTTCAAGCACGTAGACTAAAGCTATATTCAGCAGAACTAATTAATTATTCATGAATTTTATTTTTTATTTATTGAGTTTTATTTTAACATTGCAGGTTAGTTAAGGCCAGGATTCACTTGTATAATATCATTAAATATATTCTATAATACAGTTATAATTTTTCTACAATATACTTATAATTTGTTAAAATATCGTTATAATTAGCTGTGGAACACACAGCTTCTAGTTTCGGCTGAAAGCTCGAACAAAATCCTGATCTTCTGGGATTTAAGTGAAGATATGCGTATCTCGGACGCGGTTAGTAAAATTGACGTTTAATCTGCCATTTTAAAAGCTGCATAGCTCAGGTTTGAAAAAGATCTCTTTTTGTCTTGTAAATGCTGCGTATATTTTCTATACTATCACAAATCTTAGTAAAATGTTTTTTATTATTTTGGCTATCACAGACGTATATAGCAGACCAGCTACCGTAGTCAGTGTCAGTTAGATGGCAATATAATACATACAGACAGCTAGCTAGCTATTTTGTGCTTTTCTCTCAAGTTTTCCATTTAGTTTGGTATGAGTCCATTTTGGGCTAGCCATTGTTACTTCTTATGTTGTTTTTTACCAACCTAAAGGTAGCCACAAAGTAGTAGGGAGGCATATATAGCTTTTGTAATAATAATCCTGCAAATTTTAGCTATGATGCTTTTTTCATACATCATAATTTATTGTGTTTGCTTCAACATAGCAATAGAATAAAATATTTTATCCTAGTGGTATAAACGAGCTTCGATGTTTACGTTTTGACGGAATTTCCACGCTTGTGCATAAAATCTGAAAAAACGACAGATTATAAAATGGGCCAGACTATATAGAAGAAGAAAGTTAACATTCAGGGAGAACGGATAATTAGCATGTAACAGGACAGTTAGTCCACGCTTATACGACTATAATACGGTGGAGATCTTTTTCGCTTAAATTTCCACAATTTTCTTTAATATGTCGATATTGTAATGTATATGACTTCTCCATGTTTTTCACGCCTGACTACGTCTTTTCAATGCTTTTCCATAAAATCAGTGTTGTCGTTTCAAGAGCATTCATAAATTGAATCTGCTAATTATACATATATATATACAAAATTTATACGGCTAATTATACAGTAACAGCTGTCATATTTGTTGTGATGAAGCTGAGGCCATGCAGTGCCAGCAAAGTCTGGATTTAGACGGTTAATTAGCCGGTACGTGTTTAAAAATAAATATCTTTCACGCGCAGTCGTTTCTTGTTCTTTTTTTGCTTTTTATTGAAGCATAACATGCTATGGAACTAGGTAGATGACTATTGGAATATCGATATCGAAGAAAAGTACAGAAATTTAAGCAAATCAGATCTCTACCGTATAATTAGCCGCACAAGCAGCTCATTTTACTGCATGTATCGTATAATTATCCTGTAATGGCTAACTAAAGTTAAAAGCTAATTATCAGTTCACCCTGACAGGTCAAGTTATGGTTAAAAAGTATCTAGTAGCATTTTTTCACTGATGTATAAAGTAAATTATAATCTGCATGCAAAAACTAGATTTTAATTTTAAGATCAAATTTTTAAGATGCCTTAACTGAAAATTAAAGTTTGTAATAGGCTGGTTGGTCTACGGCTTTTCGCATGCTTATTTTGCCTGTCGATTTGTGCAAAAGATCTTGGGAATATATACAACACCACATCACAATGGAACTAGTCTGAAATTGCTCAGATTTGTAGAAATTTTCTGCAGACCATGTCTCAAAGAGTGCTCTATTGGACTAGCCTTCAACCCATAAAACAACGGTTGACTATCACAGATATCTTTAGATTTTCGCCCATGATATATCTCCCTGTCATCCTTTTACAGGCGTCCTTGGCACAAAATAACAATTCGGCTACCAGTTTAAATAAAATATGCATATTATTATTGAGCTCGCTGCTCAGTGACTAAACAGGAGGGTTCTACAATTTAGCCACCCTGTTTAATTTTTCCTCTGTAAAACAAGCACCAAGCATTAGTTATGCTACCTAAATTGCAAAGTCAACCTTTTGTTGCCTTAATGAATTTCTTATCTTCAATGCTTTAAAGTGTTTTCTCGATGCTGTATATATTTTATTGACATAAACTAGCTCTTATGCAGGGATATTGTTTTATTAAAACATGCTTTTACTGGTACAACTTTTAACTTTTATTAGAAACCTTATTTACTTAAAAAATGATGTAACTTTTCTATTTCATTATATTTCAGTCTTGCGTTTGTGAAAAGTAATAAAAACGAGTTTTAGTAATTAGTCTAGCATCACCTGTTGCAAATGCTAGGCAAGCGAGGCTTGAGTTTTTATTGGTTTGCAATACGTTGATGATTAGAAATAGGCTTTGTGTATCCTCAGTAACAAAAAAAAACCCAGCTCCGTTATAACATTGGTTCCACAGCTTCATAGCTGTGCAGCTATCTTGTTTCATTTAATTTCATAACATCGTTGCCACAACAACGCTAGCAGATAATAGATCTATTGTCACACAAACAAAAGGCATTCGAAACCAGATCACCAACAATATTATTAAAATCAAACTCGTTTGATTTTATATAGCCATGCAGCAAATTATGAGGTTATGACGCACATGTCAGGTGTTGAAATTATACATATTATAGCTATATTATAAGAAATTATAAGAAATTATAACTCTATTTTAAACATATTTTAAGAAATTATATTGATATTATAAGTGATATTTCAGTGATATTGTACAAGTGTATCAGGCCCTTTACAATAATAATTGAGAATACTCAATGATTTGTTTACCCCATAATTCTCCGTTTTCAAGATCAACTTCAAATTTTAAAATCTTTTAGGCTAATGGCGGAAATCTTCAAGCCCCTGGGCTTCTTGTTAATACTTGATATGTGTGAAAGAATTTCATAAAATGTCTGTCCCATCTCTCCAAAAACCACCATCACAATATAAACATTATGCAATGATTATTTTTCAGTTCTGTTGCAGAAACTTTAAAAAAGGCACCACTCGTAAAGGGTGCTAAAAAATTAAGTGTGCTTGGAACCTAGGTGCGCGAAAATTAAATGTGCGAAAATTAAACTGGCCCAAAAATTTTATGAATTCAAAGGGTCCTATGTGTAGTTACATATCAATATTACAGGCAATCGAAGAAGTGCTATGTATTAAAAATCGTGAAACTAAAATTGAATGTTGGTCAATGCATTGACATAGTTATATTCCAAAAGCATATAAAATTATCTAGACAATGATCTAAATATTTTTTGAAAAAAAGAAATCTTAGATCATAAAAAAAACGCTTTAAAAAAATGACCCCTTGTTTAGAAAATTTGTTCCATTTACAAAACTAGAAGATTTTTATACATTTTGTTTACAATTTTGTATTCGCTATACATTTATCTCGGGAGCATTTTTGAATTATGCTTTGAATGTTTTTATTTTTAGAGATATTTCCCATCAAAGTTTAGTGCGAAATTATTCACGGCCTTTCATCACAAAAAGCGTCATAACTCGAGTTAGGTTTACATTCACACCTTAATTTAAAAAAGCACCCGAGATGTATCATTCCATTACAAAAAAAAATCACCCTCCTCCTCAAAACTTTTATTGTTTTGTAAATGGAGTTTAAAGCGTATGCTATACTCTCTGAAAAAAATGAACTCTGTGAATAAGAGTTTTAAAGATTTTTTAAAAGTTCATTATTTTCTGTACAATTCATTCGTCGCCATAGTAACGAATGTATTTTTAACACTTTCTGTATGATGTGCACATGTCTACTTACTTCCACACTCAGGCGCGGATCCAGTGTTAGTCAGATAAGTCGCGTGACTAAGTGTAAATTTAACGAAAAATGTGAGCCAAGCGAATGATGTCGACGTTCTGGGGATTACGATACGGGTGTTGCAAACGGAGCGCGTTAAAAAATCCGTTCAGATTCTAATTCTTTTGCGCCGAAAGCCACTGTTCACAGCCCTCTCCATTTCGCCTATGGCGATGTTGACGTCAAAGTTGTGACGTCGCTACCACATAGACTGAGAGGGTTGCAAATTATAGCTTACAGATTTTGACTGATTCGTTTTAACTAATCAGTCACTCAGTCAGTCAAAAATCAAATAGCTATGGCCCGCGACCCTCCCCATCTCACTTTAGAGGCATGTGACGTCAAAATCGTGACGTAATTTTTACACTCCATGCGTAGTCCAACAATATGTGGCCTGTAGCGGCGTAGAAAATTTAGGTTCCGTACTGCGTGGTTACTTATAACCTGTTAGGCTATAGTTTTAACTCCCATCCGTCAAGATCAGTCAAAGACTCACGCCTTTTGGCTTGCATTCGTTCGTACTAACAACATGGCCTGATTTAAAGTGTGATAATGTTGAATCTCTTCGTGAAATGCAAAAAGGACTTTTAGAAAGTGTTCATTCTGGGAGATTTTTGTTTTCTGGAGATATTTATCCCTTGGTTGGTAAAATGCAGGTGGAGATAGCTAGCATAGCTACATTCCATAAGGCGAGGTGTGAAGATAAAAGGAATTATTGCTTTAAGGTGAGAAGTATTTTTTCTACTCTCCAAAACACCTTAACTTATTTTGAAGGTTTTCAGTATTAGCTACGAAAAGCTAGTTGTTGAGCTATTAGCTATAGCTAGCTGGCTATTTGTTTTTGTAATATGAGCTCATTGAACAGATTTTTCGTCATTGTGGAGGAGTTCTTTCTCAACTAATATTTGTGTTGTTCTAAGAAGCAAGAACTAAACATCTGGATAAGTAGGGACACGGCAACAATTTTCATGCGATTGCAACAAAAAAATTGTTTTGTTGCAATCGCATGAAAATGTTTCACTGTGTCCCCACATCAAATATCCTCATTCTGCAACATTTTTCGCTCAAAATTTTTGTTGCTGCAACAAAATTTTCATGTTGCAAATGAGGATCAAATTCGTTTAAAAACTCAAGACAAATCAAAACAAAAGTTTTTCAATCACAACAAATTAGACAAGACTAGACAAGAATTCGAACTAAACCACATAAGACTTCGACATGGCGGAAGATCAAGCGAAGCAAAAACTTTCGGAAGAAGAAAAAAATGAACTTATTAAATTTTATAACGAAAACAAATCACTGTGGTCTTCCGAAGTCAATTTTCGGAATAAAGAAAAGAAAGCGGAGGTCAAGGAACAACTAACAAAAGTTATTGATGGAAAATATACCGAAGCTTTCCTTGATAAGAACTTTCATGCTCTCCGTACTGCTTTCATACGAGAGCGGAAAAAATACCAACAGAAAGAGCCAAAAAAGAAGTTAACAGGAGAAATTGATAGAGTTGAGAAGAAAGTAACATTTGATATGGAGGAGAAAGAAATTGTGAAAGGCTCCATCGACCTTTCTACGTTGTAACCATGGCCTTGTCCAAATAGATCGTTTGGATTGTTTTTTCTTTGTTTCTTCTTCATCAAGAAGAAGTGCAATAGAAGCGATTATTTTAGTTCGATCAACTGCGACGGCCATCATTAATCACTGTCACACATGTTTTGGTTTCATTTTCATAAATTTTGTTTCATTTGCTGGAACTCATGCGACACGGAAACAACTTTTCATGCGATTGCAACAAATTTTTTTTTGTTGCAATCGCATAAAAATTGTTGCCGTGTCCCCGTAGCTTAAGGTCGGTGATTTAAATAAACAACTCTTCAAAAATATATTATTTTTACATCCAATCCATTAGGAGACTGTCTGTACAGCTCAGATCATTGTTATTGGTAGGTGATAATTCTTTTGTTAATGTTTTGAGAATCTTGACATCCATATAACTTTTCTCGCATCTTTCTTTTTATTCCAAGCATCCTTGTTTTCAATTTGCTTTTAAAAACCAAAGGGAAAATACTTTTATATATATCTAAAAAAAGTTTATTCAGATTTTCCCTGTCCCATATTGTTTGTGACATGACTCTTTCTCCCGAGGAGGCAGTTAAAGCAGAAGCAATCAACAACTGTACCCCCAAGACATGGTCGCCTTTTTGTTAATACTTGCCTTGTTAACAGTAATAAAAAGAAAAATTAATAATAATTTGCTGAATTTTACAGGAATGATTTGCCAAATCGTCTCGCACTGTAGAGGGTGAAATAAAGTTATGGCAACAATATTGGTCTGATTATGATGGTTGCTTACCAGACAATGTTATTAAAGCGTTAAAAGCTGTCAAATTTGATGGCTTTGAAAACATCAAGGTAGCATTAAGAATTTTAGCCACTTTACCGTCACATCCTGTGAACGTGAACGTTCTTTTTCTTCTTTACGTAGACTTTAAGACTACACTAGGAGCACCATGGTTCAGGATCGTTTAAATGGAATTGCGCTCGTGTACATCCATAAGGAAATCATGCCTAACATAGATGCTGTTAGATCGGTATACAATGAGCAACTGAAGGGTAATTTTTTCATAACCCTATTTTTCCATGTAATTGGTTATTGTTTTTGTTATGTTTGTGTTTTTTGTGCTGTCCATGGCTGGTGTAATCATTTGACTCAGTCATGCTGATGAAGCCTGATATTGGCAGAAACAGCAAGAGTTTATAAATATTGAAATACATTCACAATTGTCTCACTTTATTGTAGTTAATCCCTGTTAATCTCTGTTGTTGTTGTTTTTGATTGATAAACAGTTTAAGTTCTACATTTTTAAGAAACGTTTTAGGCTCAAATAAGGAAAATTAAGAAACATTTCAGGCTCAAATTATCGAAATTTTAAGAAACTCCAGACTCAACCAAATGCGCCCCCTAAGACCCCCAGCTGGTAAAATCAAGCCTTATTCCAAATATTGCTGGGCAGCAGCAATATTTGGAATAAGTCTTGAAAAAATCTGAATCCGCCCCTGACACTTTGATCATAATGAAACAACATATGGGTAAGATAACAAATAATAATAAGAAAGGACAAAGATAAAAGGAAAAAGAAATAAAAAAAAATATAACAAAGTTCCACATAAAAATAACGATTGCTTTTTTTATAATCTTTTGTGACGGTAATTACATTATCATAAAAGTTCGCTCGTCTGAAAGTGAGTAAAAATTATTCCCAAGATGATGAATTTATGAACATTCAGAAATGTGTTTTTGTGAGTATAATAAGAGCCTGATTATATGAGGCGAGTTGGCTCGGTGTTGGCTCGCCACATGCTCAGCATGATAAAATTAAACAGCTCGGCATAATGGCAGATCTCTACTAAAAAAAATATTTGACATTATATCAGGTGAGTCAACCCGCCTAGGCGGGCTGGCTCGTTTTTTCAACGCGGGACGGGTTGGTTAGGTGGGTTGACTCGGTTCATATAATACCACTTTGCCGAGCCAGGGCCGGGTTGAAAAAGAAGAGCATGCGCGTTGCGATCCAAAACAGAAGAAAAACAATAATGGCGAGCGAAGCAGCAGACAAGAAGTTTAAATGGACTTCAGAACTTGTGGAGCAGCTTACGTTGATTTACCTGTTGGTGTTTCAAAACTTGTGGAGCAGCTTACGTTGATTTACCTGTTGGTGTTTCAAACGTTTTAAGAGTTTCCTTTGTTTTGTTAAAAAAATGTCAATATGTTCTGTATTAGGCGATTTCTTCGAAGCAATGACAAATACAGAACACTTTAGCTTTGGAATAACAAACTATTGGCGACCAAAATACTTAATGATAATTTTGATTTAATTTCGCTTGTCTTGCATCCGCCATTTTTAAAAAATTACGCGCAATTATTTTCAACCCGGTAGCAGTGTAGGTCTTGCCCCGGGTTGACTTTTTCCATATAATATGAAAATTTTTCAAACGGGTTGACCCGCCAACTCGCCTCATATAATCAGGCTCTTAGTTATGTGTGCTACGAATGTAAAGTAGGTTTTTTGGAATAAAGACATTCTTTCATATTGTTTTATAATTTTTTATCTTTTCTATCAAAAAGCTCGTATTCGATACTATACGAATGTATAGAAAAAGTTTTTTTGAAAAAAAATAGATTTTTTCCCTTACTCACACCTTAAAAAACAACTTTTTAAGGGTTTTTCATCTGATGTCATTTCGGAAGTTAATATTTTTAAGCATTGTTTATGACTAAAATTTTATGCCGAAATTTTTTGAACTTACAAAATGTTCTACCTGGCATATTTTCGTTAATAACATTAATACAGCAAAATAAATGCCCCGGAAACCCCAGCCAGAACAAAACTATATCCTTTGAATTTATGTATGGAACTTCATTTTCCTCAAGTCTTAAATCGATATTTTTTTGTTTTGTTTTGTTTGTTGTTGTTTTTGTTCTTATTTGCAGTTTTTGTGGGTTTGGTGCCCTTAAAAGTTGTTTCTTTTAAGTCATATTAAAAAGAACCCAATATGCACCAAATAAACAGCGTTAAAAAATAACCACTGTCTATATACATATATACCAAGCAATAAATTATCGAAAACTGGACACTTACAAAGTTTTAGCTAAGCGTCATCATTAGAGACATGGTTTTCAGTTGATGGTGCCCTCCTTCCCCCAGGGCTCCACTGCTTCTCTATACCCGGCCTGCATAGAGTTAATGTAATATTTCCTGTAATTGTGTTGAGGAGCAGCAAGAGTGAGAGCTTACAAAACATTAGCATTGGATAAACAGTTTTGCTGCTGCTCTCAGTTTGGCAGGTATGAGAAAAAATATTTTTAACGGGCAAAATCTTGCATTTCGTGTTGTGCTACTTGATTTCGTGTAAACATTAAATTTGTGCAGCCTCGAAGTAGCAGAAAAATCAAATCAAACAAGTAGAACTTCAGGTGCATTAATTTCGAAGCTGTACTTAGAGTTTGGTTTCTGACACTTTCCAAACTGTCTTGGCGGACCCATACGTAAAGTTCGTTGAACAAAGTGATCTTTTAATGATGATAAATTTATACAGATAATGATAATTGCAGTACATATAAAAAAATTTGTGTTATTGTTGACATTTACTTCACAGTGTGTGTACCAGAAGTAACTGGCAATGTCAGTACCTACAACCATTTGACTTTCCCTTTTTGCAAAGCTCTGTAAAGTTCTATTGCAAAAGTTGTATTGCTAAACTTGTATTGCAAAAATTGTATTGCTATGTGCAAAAATGTGTAGGTTTAAAGGATAACTAACGAAAAAAACTACATACAGTTGACGCTCTCTAATTCGACGCTCCTTTATTCGATAAGCTCTCGTTTTCGATCAAATTAAAAGTCACCGTCAAATTTCCTTAAGAAACTCTCATAAACGAAGCTCCATTATTCGACATTCTCTTATTCGATAAGCTCTCGTTTTCGGTACAAATTTGAGGTCCCGAGAAGTAATTTTGCTCCCTTATTCGATTTCTAGAGTGTAAAAAGGACTTTACACGGTTTCGAATTTCGAATTTCAAACGAATTTCAGGCTTCGAATTTTCGTACGTTCGATTTCTAAAAGTTTTCAAAACAATCGGGTGAGGCGATACAAACAGTTGACAAAAAATGGCGACTGCATCGGTGAAATCAACGAAACGAAAACGTAAAGATGTCAATTTGGAGACCATGTTGTTGTTGGAGTTAGAAAAAGGAAAAACTAACAAGGAAAAACTTGATATCCGCACTGCCACTGCAGAACGTTGAAAACAAAATAGTCTCGTTTGTTATTTGCATTCCGCTCTCTAATTCGACATTTACATTGATTGGTTGCCATGGTTACCCGTTGCTAGGAGAAGTATAGGCAAAATATGACATTTTGCTGCTGCTTGAGCGAAGCGCATTTTTTCGCAAGGTTGACTCGTCTTCCAGAGAACTGATGCGGTATTTTTTGGACGACAGAAAAGCTAAAACAGGGCGAAACAAAATGGTTGCTATGGGCGTTGCTATGCACTTATATTTGCGGTTGGTTGGAAAAAGTGGCAGAATGCGCAATAAAAACCTAAATTTGTCATAAGCACTACTTGCCACGGTATAAGTATAATTCTAAGATGAATTTGCTGTCAGAAAACAGCTAAATGACAATTCTTGAAATTTAGAAATTTTTCTAGGGGAACCACCTTAAGCAAGATGTTAGAAACTACCGTAAATGATCGATTAAGCCCCCGGGGGTTTATTTGTCAAAATGGGTTTTGGGGGAGGGGGCTTATTCGGGAGGGGGGGGGGTAAATGGGATTATGCAAAAATCAAGTGTGCTAAAAAATAAAAACAACGATTTTAATAAACACAACATATCTTTCTAAAAGTATAATAAAAACAAACACTAATCAATCTCAATATCACTATCGCCTTCTTCGTCCTCGTCTACGATCGTCTCTAAGGGAGCCGCATCATTCAGTTCCTCGGAATCTGGGATAAATGGGTTGTCTTCCGTCTCGTTTACCAGTTGTATTTGTTCATTGAGCATTGCAAGATCAGCCTGACAGGGCTGATGCCCTTTGAAACAATGGATCTCTTTATCCTCGCTCCCATCAGTAGCCGATGTTAAGTCACACGCTTTGAACGATTTACGTATTAATTCAGCTGGCAGCTCCTTCCAGGAATCAAGAATCCAGTTTACAATTGTGTTGCGAGGCGGAGGTTTCAAATTCCCGCCATCGGTTACTTGATGAATTGCGACGGTTTCAAGCCATTCATCGTATTTCTCCGTGCAATATGCTTTAAACGGTTTGTTCCAACTAACATCCGGCGCCTGAATATATTTAGTGCAACCTCCAGGGACCAAAACGGTGTCAATCTTTTTAGCTTTAAGAGATGCTCCGACAACTGGCATTAAATGACACTCATGTATCCCAAGCTAACAATCTGCGTTTAAAGTTAAACTGTCCGAGAACAGTATTTGTCCAACTAACTGTCAGATCGGTATTCATCCATCCGTTTGTCGAGGAAGCTATTTATGCACCTATTTCCATACTCTTTCTTCATTTTTTCAACATCACGCTTTCCTCCCTTAAATACAATGAAGGGCTTCAGTTTTGTTCCATCGCCTTTCGCAGCCAGTCCAACGGCTACACGACATTTTTCGTGTCCGGTTGTCTTCATACTAACAGTTTTTTTCCCAACAACATCTACTGTTGTGTTGGACATCTACCAATAGAAATTTCTTGTTTACTTACAAACTTTCTAAACACAGCGCCTGAAAACAAACTTGAAGCATTTGTGGTTGGGAAGAGAAAAAGGGAGGTCAGAATTGTTGTTCCAGCAAAGTATGTTGCTTTGACAGGGAGCAAGATATTCGGAAATATATTGTTCGACAAGTTGAAAAAAAGAAAAGAAAAACACCCTAACTTTGAATTGGATATTATAACCACGAGTGTTATTAATACCTCAACCTGCGAAATAAATACCATTTAATCAATTGTTTATAGTAGTATTTTCTCAGTCCCTATCAACTTTATTGAAATTACTGTGAATTCGAATAAGCCACCATGGGGGCTTATTCGGGAGGGGGGGCTTATTTGTCAAAATGGGTTTTGGGGGAGGGGGGGTTATTCGGGAGTGGGGGCTTAATCGATCATTTACGGTATGTATGTTCTTCAACGTCATATAGCAAAATTAATTTCCAAGAATTTATTAACATAATACTACTTCCAAAATACCAAAAAATCTGTGACTTTGTTGACAAAATAACTTCCAGCGTTTTTTGGAAACTCATTTCATTGTGTATAATCATTTCACCCTTTGCTTTTAAGAAACTTTTCATCTAGCACATTCTAGCAAATTAAATGAAAACGCCCGCTGTCTTGAAATATGTTTTGATACAAAAATTAAGTTGTTTCATACACTTAATATTTGTAATTTTTTATCCAAACGGTCAAACTAAACTGACTACGAAGTATATTTATTCCAAAACATTAAAATTAATCTCACACAATCGCAGGAGAGATACTTCGGTTTATTCGTTCAACATTCCCTCGCTTCGCTCATTGAATTACGTCACACAAGTTAGTGTTTTACCGAACAGAAAGTCCTCATCGACACTTCCATCGCGGCGACGTAGTATACCATTTTAACTTCAAATATCTCGAGAAGCATGGCTCACATATATTAAAATATTTACACAGTTCTTATTTACACTATAATTACCAATTTAAGCCCAATTTGTGACCAATCGTTAGTTCTCCTTTTAGTCGCAGGCAGTATGTTTGATAGCTAACTACATTCTCCGCTTACAAAATTTCCATCTTTACTGCAATTATTTTTAAGTTCTAAAACGGACAAATCTAATTGAGATCTTTACTGTAAAGATAAGAATGTACATAAATTGATTAAAGAAGAACTCCTTTTGATATGTTATAAAAATTCACAACGACTCTGGCTAAACTTTACACTGCATCTGTTAAAAAGAAGAATTTGCGAATATCAACAGTTATTACCACATCTAAGCAGTCTATTATTCGTAGTAACATTGTGATGTAGCAATCGTAGCAAATGAATATGTTGAATATTTTTATAAAGGAACTAGGAAACGGTTCAAGTAAGATCTTCGTCATTGATTACTCTCCATCCTCATATATTTGAAAAACAGGGTGTAATAAATAGATCAGTATGGCTAAGCACAAGAAATTATACGCACAACTGTATATACTTGTTTACGGAGATTTACTTTTTTTTAATATTTATCGTTACTATTTTCTAAAAATAGGAATATTTGGTTTCATTATTTTAATATTTTTTTGGCGGAATAATTTTTTTTTACAAACGTCTGCAAAATTTTAAGAAGCTAGGGGATATCAGGACATAATTTCATGCATTGCTCATGCAAAGTTAATAATTGATGATCTCTGTGTTTTTATTTTTGTCTAGCTAGCTAGCTTAGCTAATGGTTCTAAAACCCGTTTTTAACAAAGCGTCGTGACATATCTCGTTTGTCTGTTCTTGTTAGCTGTGGAACACACGACTTTTAATTTCGGCTGAAAGCTCGCACAATATCCTGAACTTCTGGGATTTAATTGAAGATATGCATGTCTCGGACGCGATTAGTAAAATTGACGGTTAATCTGCCATTTTAAAAATTGCATATAGCTCAAGTTAGAAAAGATTTATTTTTGATCTTTTTGTCTTGTATTTTTTCTATGCTTCTATATGCTAATAAATATAAAATCACATTTTTAGCCATGTAAATCTTAGACAAATAACTGACGTATAGCAGGCCAACTAGCTAGCTATTTTGTGCTTTTCTTCCAAGTTTTCCATTTAGTTTGGTAATGTGCTTTTTATGCTAGCCATATTAATTACTTCTTCTTGTCTTATCTTTACCAACAATAAAGCTAGCCACAATAAGAAACAAGAAAACCTGTCGGTTTGAACACACAATCAAATCCTAATACAGGTCCCACTTTTTTGCCAAGAAGGGGAATGTTTTTTTTATAAGGGTATCATGTGTTTTAATCAATTATTAATTGCCAACCCAACGCATTTGTTCAATCGGACGACAACAGAAAGCGAGTATTCGGAAAATTTACAAAGGGAAATTTACAAAGTAGTTGTCATATACTATAACCTTTTTCTGCATTGCTTCGATGTTACATTGCTTATTTTGAAAATATATCTTACATAAAATATGGCGTTTCTATATTTCGATCTGTAATCTCCTGCATTTTGTGAAGGCTTTCGAGCGCAATATTTCGAAATTTGAAGTATGTTTTAGCCAATCTAGGGGGCCGAAAGTTAAAAAAGGTTCTTAGTCAGTCGGCCCCAACCATGGTCGGGCCTCCTTCGATACTCAATAATTTAGCCCCTCCACTTTCAAAATTGCTCCGCCGGGCCTGTAATAAATCAATTAGAACATGGTTAAAATCTGCCTAGCAAGAAAGTGGGACGGCTTAAACACTCACAACTGCCAGAAGGCTATTCTGACCTTCTGTCAGTTGAAACAAGAAGGTTTTCAACTATCTACGCTTTTGTGGAAATGTTCTATAATAAGGGAAAGCAGCAGTACTTGCATATAGAGGGTGATGTCGATTAAAAAAACACTGTATATAAAGAACTTTTACTATAAAAAAATATCAGTAATATTTTTTATTTATTTTCTTTTAATAAATTGTTTTCAAAAACCATGAGTAACAAAAGAATACACAATTAACTATATATATAAGTATATATATAATAAAAACAAAGATACAACACTGGGTATGCGAAAAATTGATTCCTGGAAAACCCAATAGACAAGTCCTGTTTGTACCATCAGCACATCATATTACTGCAATTTTAAGTAACAAATTTGCAAATGAGAAAAAAATATCACTTATGAAAGACAAGGAATTTATAAAAAGTAGCAGCTTGGATGTGATTCTCAAAAATCTTTACAAACATATCGGAATAGAAGTAACATCAGGAAAAAAAGTACAGGTACTTCGAACTTCAATCCTCAAAAATTGTGTTATTTAATACAACAATAAACGTTCTCATAAATCTCTATAACAATATTATGTAAATAATTAACATATATACATAAAATATTTAGGCAACCACATTGTTTTTCTTTCTTATATTTATTGCATTTTTTGAAAGTGAAAAAAATATATGTCCTCTACCATACATTTATTACCTCCAGCGACTGGTGACTCATCTCGCCACATAACTTCATGGTTTTTAACGAGGGTGCCGATAAGCCGCAAACGCCGGCATATATAAAGGTAGGTTTCCATACGACTGCATGCGCAATGAAGTAGAATGACCGCTGACCCGACGTAAAAAGATGCTCTCGAGCTTCTCTCAAAAAGTTGAACTCATTCAACTTTTTCAGCGCGTATTTTTTCTCTCGAGCTTTTTAACCAATGAAATTCAAGAAAATGTAAACAATTGCGCAATCCATTTTATTCAAGAAAAATATTAGAAAAACAACAATTTCTTCTGCACTCCTTTATTCACAAAATAAAAACACCTTTCAGAAAAGTGTTTGGTGTTAAGTACAGCAGAGAGACCTGTTAGCATTGAATTTGTGAACAAAAGTTATGGATTCATAAATTCTTTTCAAATCTTCCTAACAACCACAAAAATCAACTGCTTGTTGGGGGGCCATTGAAAGTTAAATTCATAAACTAACAATAAATAATAACTTTCCCCTTTTTCATGAAAAAGTTTTCTCATCTTTCTTAGTTGTTGTTTCCTGTTACGTCTTCTTTTAATTCGCTGCCATAAAAACAATGTTGTTATTATTTTTAAATTTCGTAGCCAAAGGTTTTTTCTGTTCACGGCAGCCATTTTATTCTGAACATCTTTTCTCTCACACGCGGGAAATTGATTTCCATTAAGTTCAAACTCAAGAGAAAAATGCTCCCGAGCTTTCTACGCTCGAGCGGAAAATGCAGTCGTATGGAAACCTACCTTAAGGGCGAGCTCGGGCGACTTTTCGAATTAAATTGACGATTGTCCGCCGAAACCGCCCGCACTTTCCCGAACACACCCGAACTCGCCCGGAGCATTCCCGAAATGCAACACCTTGTAACATAAACATGGCGGACGACAGTTGAAAGCATGCGCTTGAAAAGAAAGGAGTTAATAAAGTTTATGTATAAGTTATTTATCAAGTAAATCTTATTAAAAACCATCAAAAACAGTTCTTTTAAGCACTTCGCTACCACATAGTTAGTTCATTTTAATTTTTATATGAGTGTTTTTGTGGTGAATCTTTTTTTTTTGTTCGGGCATTGTTCGGTTCTATGTGGGTTTTTTCACGCGAATACCTGAATTTTTTTCAAAACGCCGAACTCGCCAGAAAACGCCCGCACTTTTCACGGTGTATGCGGCTTATCGGCACCCTCGTGGTTTTTATTCCATAAAATAACTTTGCAAAAATGCAGGTATATAAACAAAGTGGAAATTTTTCCCGGTTGAACAAAAGATGAATTAGCTAAAACGTCCTAATTTCGTGATTTACGTCTTAATTCTGTGATGTGTTTTTTTTTCCAATGTGAGATACGCTAGGCTCTACATATACATACTAAATAATATAAAAGCTCCTACGCAGCTTATTTCTCTTCGATTTGAAAAATCTCAACAACATAACAAATGCAAAATTCTGGACTTCATTGGCGATAGATTTGTGATGTAACCAATGATGCTGTTGTCTATAATAAAGTGAAACCTTGTGTTTACAATTATATTTGATTGATGTCAAGACTTTTGGGGTGAAGAATCATCTGAAATGACAAATTTCAAGATGATCGTATCGTCATAATGGAGATACAAAATCATTAGCAACACTGGTAAAAACTTTAGAAATAGAATAAAATGGAATAAAAAATAGAATCAAAGTCTGCAGAATGAATTTCCAAAATGCACCTAATTTAGCTAGAGCTAGAGCTATAAGTTCCTTATAATTGATGCAATCAATATGTTTTAAGCTCCAAAATGATATTAAATCAATGTAAAACCATAGTTGAAAGACTAAGATAAGGACTAAATACATACATTAAAATCCACGACAAGTAACCAGTAACCATCCAACATCCAACACATGTGAGATAAGACTCATAATGGCAGAAAAAATCAGTCAAACTTTTGTACGGAAAGCGAAATATGCGCCTTTTGCACAAAAATGAATAAACGACGCGCCATTAAACAACTTTTCGTTCCTGAAGTTTCGTTTCCAAACACTAGCCACCTAAGGTGTGAGTCGGTAACTTGTACAGGAATATGAAATACGTTTATCTTAAGCTAGACTTAACTACACTATAATAAATACAACATTATGAGCACTAGATCTTAAGATATTCTTTTAAAAATCAATGTCAACCCGCTTTATAAATAAAATTTTTACCGCCTCGGCGAGTTTCTCATGTAATCTCGCACATGAATTGGCTCCGCGTAAAATATTCACCAATGTGTTCATTTTTTATTCCGAGACGAAGAAAGGCTAAACCAAACACACATTCCTGCGGATTGTGTGAATTAGTAAGGAGGCATAGACTGATCTCGGATCCGGGTTAACATGCTTGAAATGACCAACATATTTGAATTCAGCATCAAAATTTATAGAAACATGCTAATTTTCAAGTTTATATACTAAGTACAACTGCATCTATTAGTAGCCAAACATTTGATGTTTTATGAAATGACCACGCAAATCAACTGCAGTGAAAATGTTTCACTGTAGTTGAATATTATGGTCAAATTCTTATAAATTTACAAATTTTAAATTACAATAAAACCTGTTCTAATAATCATACGGTATTCAAAATTTCCTATCTTATATAATTTTTGCTGTTATATCCCAATATGACACTCATTTTTCAAGTTTCTTATTTCCTCTTTTAAAATTTGATGATGTTAACTCGAATCCCAGAATTGCAGTTAGTAAATAGTGAAGACATTCTGATAAGCTTTTAAAAACATATTATTTGACATTTCCTGCACATTTTAGCTATGATACCCTGTTTAACAAAGTTTTTTTCCTTACATCTCTATAATAATAGCAGTATTTTGTCTGTTCAAAAGGGTTACCGATATTCCTTTGATCTTTCCGCGAGTTTATAGGAACCAGGGGGTTGTTTAATCGGAAATCTTACTATTGATTAAAATAAATTCCAGAAGTTAAATTTATTTTTTTAAATAATTTAATTACTTTAATTGATTAACTTTAATTAAATAATAAGTTAAGTGAACAAAATGAATGCATTATTTTAATGCACCATATTTAATAATAATTACCCCCGTAATCTCAATCGCCGATTCCGCTCAGGAGCCACAGAAAACAAATAGGACAGTTTTACTGACAGTTTAACTGGCTTTGTTTTGACCGCTCGCACGTATATACCAATCAAAACGCCTGATTCTTTAAAAAACCAATCCAAGACATTCGCGGCCTGGACATGCCAACGAAGAAACATGACGACGAAGGCCATTTTGGTTTTGAAAGTGGTCGTGGTCAGTAGTGTTAGGTTTGTTGATCTGTTTGACCTTTTTGTGTTCTAAAAGCGTTTTACTTTGGAAATATTTGTTTTCTGTATGTTTTTACATGCTAAGATAAATATATTGTCACGTTTTTAGTCACGTACAGATCTTAAACGCACCGGTTTTAGGATTTTTGGCTAGGAACGAAGATTTTGAAGGCTAGCTAGCTAGAGCCTTCCTTATTACTAATCTAATCTGTATGGTATAAGAGCTTTTTATCCTACCCAACATTTATTTTTATGTTGAGGCTGTAGCCATTTAGCTAGCTCCTATCTTTGGCTAAAGAGTAAGAGCATAAAAATAAAAATGCAGTTTGGCTACAACAATATTCTTATGCGATAATTCTTATGCTAAATGCAGTTAGCTAGGTAGCTAGCTAGCTTCTTTTATTATTTTCCTGAAACTTTTTCTGCAAATTAAATGGCTGAGCAATTGTTTTAGCTGGACGGGTAACGACAGGCTGTTCCATGTGTTTTCATTTAAACCGTAGTTACAATGAAGTTTTTTTGGAAAAGGGTACTTCTATACGCCTGTTCAACTCTGTTTAACTGTACTAAGCGGTTAGCCCAGTTTTAACCACAGACTGTTTTTTGTAAAAACCTGTACTAATTTTTAAACTTACTCGAGTATCACGCCTGTACGGATGGGCAACACTGTTTACCTGAACTAACACTGCTCAGCCCTGTGTTAGCAATGGACTTTTTCTTGTGTTTTAATTTAAACAGAGTCTGCGAGAAAGTTTTTTTCAAAAGGGTATTATCCCTATATGTCTGTGCAGCACCGTTTAACTGTATATACTAAGCGCTCAGCTCGGTGTCACGATTAATTTTTTAACTTTTACAAAAACTTATTGTAAACTCTGTTTTTATTTCAGCTTTTATTGCGTTAAAGTTATTTTTTGAAAATTATGTTACAGTCGCAACACCATAATGGTGTATGCGCTTTACTTGATTTACGACATACTGTATACCTGTACTAAAGCGTTCCACCTGATCGTGTGAAACAGTTTACGGCTCTTATTAAGCGCTCCTCAGAGTATTCAACGCCGGATCACACCTTGACGTTTGGCTTACCCCGGCCATAATGGTGTATGCGCTTTACTTGATTTACGACATACTGTGTACCTGCATTAAAGCGTTCCACCTGATCGTGTGACACAGTTTACGGCTCTTATTAAGCGCTCCTCAGAGTATTCAACGCTGGATCACACCTTGACGTTTGGCTTACCCCGGCGTTTCGACGCCGGGTTTCCCGGCTAGTCTATGTTATAATGCCCGTATACGTCTTTCTGTCTGTCTGTCACGCAAAATGGTAGCTTAGCTGCGCAAGTAGAGAGAAGCACGCAATGCGGTATAAAAAGTACGGGCAAACCCGTGGATGTTTCCACGGGCTAACGACTAGTATATATAATTCGCAGACTATAATTTTCCATGAAGTGCTTCCCCGATTCTCACTACCTTCTCCCGGACTACCCAGATTAACCCGGAAATCATATCAGCTAAAAAACAAAATAAAGCGTTAGGGCCTGTTCTGCCCAGATTGCGAAAACGGCCTGTTTACAACCGGGACAGCCGGATTATGTACGCATGGTCCGATTATGTTTTTTTTGCACTGGTTATGTCGTGGTGGCCGGATTATGAACGCTGATATAATGGCTGGCCAGGCAGGCTGTGATTGGCATTTTCTTCGAACTTTTGTGAATTAAACATTCTCTGGAAGATAGAACACCCCTAAAAACTAGACATGGCGAAAGAAAAAGGTCTCGACGTAATTCTTAGTATAAAGTACTCTTGTAGTAAATACATTTCAACATAATATACTTTGAAGTAACTAAATTTCACGGAACCTAAATTATTCTTTTTGCGGGAATTAAGTTTGGTGAAAAGTTATTAAACTTGCGAATCCCCAAATTTAGTATTTGCCACGAAATTTCGTTTCATTTGAGAACAACAACAACTTTGCCACCAGGGCTATTTGCTTGTCAGAAGTGATGACGAATGATATAAAAGCGGTCAGCCCCGATTATATTTGTTCTATAAGTCTCGAATAATATTTGACTGTCATACATAAGCCGGCCTTCCCCAATTATGTGCGTTCTATAATAAGTGAGAAATAATATAAAAATATCGTATATAACCCGGTCGGCCCCGATTACGTTCGTTCTATAAGTCTCGAATAATATTTGACTGTCATACATAAGTCGGCCTGCTCCGATTATGTTCGTTCTATAATAAGTGAGAAATAATATTAGACTGTCGTATATAAACTGGCCTGCCCTGATTATGTTCCTTTTATAAGTAATTGAGTAATAAGCCGGTCTGTCCTGATTATGTTGCCCTGATTATGTATTTTTTGCCCTGTTCTTAACCGGGGCAAGCTGCCGTACTTAATCAGGGCAGCGTTTATTATCCGGGCAGAACAGGCCTAAAAAGAAAAGAGGAAAGAAGAAGTGTAGCTAGCGAAGAACGGAGAAAAGGAAGATGGTTTTTAAATGTCGAATACACATAATGCTGTCTTATATTCAAATTTTCTTAGTCAAGAGGCTGTCAAACAGCTAGCTAGGTGGTTTATCCTTGGTTTTTAACGAACTCCATCAGATTGCTTTATAAAGATAAGGATAAGAATGAAGGTTCATTAGCTTTTAATTATAATGATAGGTCAATTAGGGTGGTATAAACGAAACAAAATGGCTGCCTCTTGTTATAAATGGTGTCCATTGATAGATGTTTAGTTTTATTTTGTAGCTCTAATATTTTGTGATGGCGAAATGTGATTGCACATTGTGATGCTCGGGTTTAGCTAAAAGATTTCTTGGATTTTTTTTACAAGGGTGTTGGTGGGAGAGGGGTTCTATGTATTGAAGTTAAAGATGTATTCAAATACTACAAGCTTTTACAAGAGATTGTAATTGTCTCTGATGGCGCTATTAAATACAAAATAGGTAGCTAGAGATAACTATGACGTGCTATAATGGACTTTAATACTAAGTTATCAATTATACTATGAATTTGAGATGACTTTTCGAGAAATTGTTAAATCGTTGGAAGCTGTTGGTTTCCTTCACAACACTCCTCAAACCCTTAGTGCACCAAGGAGTGCTGAGGTCCATCACCAAACTAGAAGTTATCTCAACTTCATCGTCTTTATCGTCTTCCATTCCTTTGACATTTAATTAGTTAAAGCATCAATACAAGGATTGAGTTCTTCTAAAAATCGAAAACAGTCTTCACGAGTTGGCATTGCCTGTTCAGTTGCTAAGGCTGCCATTTTAAAAGATATTCTTTTGTGTTTAATTTATTGTGTTAGCTACACAGCAACAGAAGAAAATATTTTATCCCAGTAGTATAGATGAGTTTCAATGTTTACGTTATGACGGGAAACCTACGCCTGTGTATAAAGATCTGAAAAATGCAGAGTATATAGGCGAAGAAGTTAATGGTGGGAAAATTTGCTAGGCTATCTTTTCACTGATGTAGTTCAAAAGATGCCTTCACTCAAAATTAAAGTTTTTAATGGGCTGGTCTACGACTTACCGCATGCATTATCTTACCTCTCGATTTGTATAGAAGATCTTGGAAATATATACAACACCACATCCCAATAAAACCAGTCTTTAGAAAAATTGCTCAGACTCGCTGTAACAACATATTCAACCAACATACAATACCTTGCATACCTAGCTAGCTATATACTCAAGTCTTGACTGTTCATTGTTATGGGAAGATAGTAAAGGAAAATACGCAAAGGTGCAAATAGGTATTTAAAGTGACAGAATCCTCTGAAAACTATGCTGGCTAGCTACATCAACATAAAATAAATATAGCTACTTGTGCTTTAAACTATTATTTAAAAACAAATATGCCTCCATATATGTCTCCAAATAAATATTATCAATATGTGAGCATCCCCCATCATCAGACATCAGAAAGGGATTTCTGTTCTTTAATTCTCATTGTGGGAGCCTCAAAATCTTGTAAATCCAATGTGAAAAATTTGCTCAAAACTTTTTCTTCTTTCACTTGTACTACTCATGGCATTTATTTGCATTTTCTCCAGTTCTAAGTCATGATTCCTTACCTTCCAACCGCGAAGTTCAGTTGTGTCGCTTTCACAATACTACGGATAACGTCGCGGAGCCCTGGGTAATTTCGAAAAAATGTGGTCCTGCCTTATGATTTTTAGATTTTTGCTCCTGATATCAGCATATTTTAGCCCTCGAGTGCCACTTGCCGTATATATAGGAAAAAAATGTCTTTAACAGACATGCTTTAGAGAATTTGTTTCTTTCTTTTAGAGAGCCTAATTCGTAGAATTGCAGGTATCAATTTCAGTATATCGGATAGTTAATTATTTCTTTGGAAACAATATAGCTAGATTTTACAACTTATTGTTTGATTCATTTACAAGTTACTTACAACCATAAAATAAAAAGAAATATTGTTTACAGAAAACTCATTGTTTTGTCACAGATATGGGTATGTAGTTAGCTAGCTGCTCTTTACAACTGCTTTTACCTCCTTTTTACAAATCCACTGGAAACAACATTGACTACGCAGGTGACTCATGTTCGGATGTGAACGTGTTATAGCAATTGGCAGACAAACGGAGTATCACAACATAAGCAGTTCGATTAAACGCATCGCGCATGCTTTCTTTGCATAAGTAACATAAGAGATGCATATATATCAGCTTTGAAACTGAAGCTATCGTACCACAGTAACAAACAGGCGGCGCGTAGTTACTACTTTCTAGTTTTGTTGTTAATTACCAACCTAACCTATTCGAAGTTTACAATATTAAAGCTTTTCTTCCCTTATTTTTTAGGTAACTTGGTACTATAATGTAAGACTTATCATTTTGTAAAAAGGGCATTTGCTAAAATATAAACAAAGCTAACATTAATTATTTATTGTAACCCATATATTGTTAAAAAAGGAGTTCGTATCAGTGTCTTGAGATCACGTAAAAACCCTGGTACAAGGTTAAAAGAAATGCTTTGTTCTGTCCATTTGAACATTTCGCTAGAGCTACATCTTTATACATGAGAACTACATCTTTATACATCAGAACTACATCTATAACTACCATCAGAACTACATCTTTATACATCAGAGCTACATCTTTATACATCAGAACTACATCTTTATACATCAGAGCTACATCTTTATACATCAGAGCTACATCTTTATACATCAGAACTACATCTATATACATC
Organism: Hydractinia echinata; assembly: GCA_030067915.1. Classification (NCBI taxonomy): domain Eukaryota; kingdom Metazoa; phylum Cnidaria; class Hydrozoa; order Anthoathecata; family Hydractiniidae; genus Hydractinia; species Hydractinia echinata. The sequence goes on from JASGCC010000117.1 coordinate 105,283, forward strand.
AGAACTACATCTTTATACATCAGAACTACATCTTTATACATTAGAGCTACATCTTTATACATCAGAGCTACATCTTTATACATCAGAACTACATCTTTATACATCAGAACTACATCTTTATACATCAGAACTACATCTTTATACATCAGAACTACATCTTTATACATCAGAACTACATCTATATACATCAGAACTACATCTTTATACATCAGAGCTACATCTTTATACATCAGAACTACATCTTTATACATCAGAGCTACATCTTTATACATCAGAGCTACATCTTTATACATCAGAACTACATCTATATACATCAGAACTACATCTTTATACATCAGAACTACATCTTTATACATTAGAGCTACATCTTTATACATCAGAACTACATCTATATACATCAGAACTACATCTATATACATCAGAACTACATCTTTATACATCAGAGCTACATCTTTATGCATCAGAACTACATCTTTATACATCAGAACTACATCTTTATACATCAGAACTACATCTTTATACATCAGAACTACATCTTTATACATCAGAACTACATCTTTATACATCAGAACTACATCTTTATACATCAGAACTACATCTTTATACATCAGAACTACATCTTTATACATCAGAACTACATCTTTATACATCAGAACTACATCTATATACATCAGAACTACATCTTTATACATCAGAGCTACATCTTTATACATCAGAACTACATCTTTATACATCAGAACTACATCTTTATACATCAGAACTACATCTTTATACATTAGAGCTACATCTTTATACATCAGAACTACATCTTTATACATCAGAGCTACATCTTTATACATCAGAGCTACATCTTTATACATTAGAGCTACATCTTTATACATCAGAACTACATCTTTATACATCAGAACTACATCTTTATACATCAGAACTACATCTTTATACATCAGAACTACATCTTTATACATCAGAGCTACATCTTTATACATCAGAGCTACATCTTTATACATCAGAGCTACATCTTTATACATCAGAACTACATCTATATACATCAGAGCTACATCTTTATACATCAGAACTACATCTTTATACATCAGAACTACATCTTTATGCATCAGAACTACATCTTTATACATCAGAACTACATCTTTATACATCAGAGCTACATCTTTATACATCAGAACTACATCTTTATACATCAGAACTACATCTTTATACATCAGAGCTACATCTTTATACATCAGAGCTACATCTTTATACATCAGAGCTACATCTTTATACATCAGAACTACATCTTTATACATCAGAGCTACATCTTTATGCATCAGAACTACATCTTTATACATCAGAGCTACATCTATATACATCAGAACTACATCTATATACATCAGAACTACATCTTTATACATCAGAGCTACATCTTTATACATCAGAGCTACATCTTTATACATCAGAGCTACATCTTTATGCATCAGAACTACATCTTTATGCATCAGAACTACATCTTTATACATCAGAACTACATCTTTATGCATCAGAACTACATCTTTATACATCAGAACTACATCTTTATACATCAGAACTACATCTTTATACATCAGAACTACATCTTTATACATCAGAACTACATCTTTATACATCAGAACTACATCTTTATACATCAGAACTACATCTTTATACATCAGAGCTACATCTTTATACATCAGAACTACATCTTTATACATCAGAACTACATCTTTATGCATCAGAACTACATCTTTATACATCAGAACTACATCTTTATACATCAGAACTACATCTTTAATCAAATCTTTATACATCAGAACTACATCTTTATACATCAGAACTACATCTTTATACATCAGAACTACATCTTTATACATCAGAACTACATCTTTATACATCAGAACTACATCTTTATACATCAGAACTACATCTTTATACATCAGAACTACATCTTTATACATCAGAGCTACATCTTTATACATCAGAACTACATCTTTATACATCAGAACTACATCTTTATGCATCAGAACTACATCTTTATACATCAGAACTACATCTTTATACATCAGAACTACATCTTTATACATCAGAACTACATCTTTATACATCAGAACTACATCTTTATACATCAGAACTACATCTTTATACATCAGAACTACATCTTTATACATCAGAACTACATCTTTATACATCAGAGCTACATCTTTATACATCAGAACTACATCTTTATACATCAGAACTACATCTTTATACATCAGAACTACATCTTTATACATCAGAACTACATCTTTATACATCAGAACTACATCTTTATACATCAGAGCTACATCTTTATACATCAGAACTACATCTTTATACATCAGAGCTACATCTTTATACTTGCAAAAACAGTCATCCCATTGTTAAAAGTTAATAATATCAAGAAATGGTAAGCAAGCCCACGTACATCTTTTGTGGTTTAAAATGCAGGAAAGTATTTAACGTTATCATAGCGTGCCTATGTAATGCCTTATTGGTGCGATGTTCTAAAAAGCAACCACTTTGCGTTTTTTCTTGCAATTTTATTACAAGATTCCTCAGTGATTCTATATAGTTATATGAATGCTTTAAAAAGAAGAGAGAAAGATTTTGAAATTAAAATGAAACAGAAAACTCTACTTTTTTCTCACAGACACTAAGTAAGTATCTTTTGACTTGTTTAATAAACTTATGTTGTGTTTACTTTTTTTTTACCAACTTGTGTTCAAATGTTTTAATATCTACATCACCTTATCAACATCGACCATATCTTTTTCTAACGATCTTTATCAGTTAAATTTGCATTGTGTTTCAAATAAACGCCCTGCTAAAGAGGTGTGTATTAAAGGAGCGTCTATTAGAATGCGCGTCGATTAAATGGGTAGTTTATCACCGGGGGCGTTTATTGAAGAAAATCATTGAAAGAGAGTGCGTTTAATCAAGAGGGCGTCAAATAAAAAGGGGCGTTTATTTGAAACACAGCGTAGGGCTATTTCCTCAACTATTACAGGTTTTATAAACAAAACAAAAACATTATAGATATTATCATATTTTTTATTTTTCATATGACAAATTATTTACAACATAAATTTCCTTTTTATTTGGTAAGGTTGAGTTAAATTAAGCAAAAAATTCATATTCATAACAAAACTTCCATAAATTACTTTTTAAATTAACATTTACTAGCAACATTGCTGTTGATTAAAAGTTAAAACAAGAAACATAAACTTAGAACTTTCTTCTCAAAAAGAACACCTAGCATGTGCCCATTCTTCATTTCGAGAAAGCGGAACGAGACGATCTCTCTTCAAATAAAGGTTTTTTACAGCACTAAACAAGTCAACTATTGTCTAAAAACCACCGTGGATAACGAAACGACTGAACGTAATTTTGAGTGAACACTTAGATGAGTTTTTTTATTTGCTTCGTTGCAACAAAAGTTTTCGAAATGTATGCTAGTAAGTTTAATTATTAAAACCTTTTGGCAACTTTTTTTTGGATAAAAGGATTGGATTCTTACACACCGTCTAGTTAAATTACACTTTAAAATGTTTAAAAAGCATACGAGATGCAGTATTATCTTCCTGTTTTAGTTGTGCTTTCACCGTATAATTCATGTGCATGAATGATTTCAAAGTTTGATATAAATTATAAGTTTGAAACTGCAAATAGAAGCTTCGTACCTGTAGAGATTAGAATAGGGAAAAATATTTGCATCTTAAATTAAAAAATTTTCATTATACGTTTGAAGAATGTCGGCATTAAACGACTTAAACGACTTTTCTCTTGATCCGTATATTACACTTTTCTTCTGGATTCGACGGTGCACAACCTGATTTTCCTTGTTCGGCACACTACTTTTCCTTTTCATTGCCGCTCTTATAACGTCATTAAAAAATTTGTTTGTAAATAAAACCTTCCGCGAAAACGGAACTTTAGTGTCCTTTTCTTCCGGATGAGCCGGTATATTGGTCCGTCTGTTTCCGACCTGGTCGTCCCTAGTGTTATTCTTGTTGTTATCGAGTTTAAAAGAAGTCATATTGGCAATCTTGCCAACAATATTTGTGTTGTTAATGTCTTTTGTAATGTTACTTTTGACCTGCGTTTTATCAGATTGACCGTCTGTAAAACCTTTATGTCTGTTTAAACGAGTGTGTCTATCTTCGTGTAACATCATATTTGCTAAACGATCGTTTTCGAAACGTTTTAAATCATGTCTGTGTTGCGCAAGCAACTTACCTCGAAAATTACTCAACGCAAAATTATGCGGTAGATGATCTTCTAAGTATTTTAATGTACTATATGACGATGCGTCATTTTGAAGTGGCGGTTTTTGATTGGTTAAAAACTGGGAGTTTCCACTTGGATTGCTGATTGGCATGAACAAGCCCAAATCATCAGGTGAACTTTTATTTTGATTCTTTCGTACACTCTGCGCTTGTAATCTTGTCATTGTTTTTTCTGCAGTTTCGTCGTTGATACTTTTGAAGACATCGCTAAGTTTGGATAAAGGTATCGAACCAGGTTGAGCGAAATGTTGTACCATGGATTCTTGCTCCAATTTTTGTAAGATAGCCTGTCGCCGTTTTAAGTCGTTTATTAACTTGTCTTCCAGTTGTGTGTATTTTATATCAAGGATATCTTTCGCAGCATTATTACCAGAATTCGAGGTTGCTTCGCTGAAAATCCTTTTTACAGCAGTCGAATTTGTCTCCTTTTTCTTCAGTAGGCTTTCTCCATTGATTTTGATCGTGCGGCGATGCTTTCAATAATCTGAGGGGCAAAGGATTCAAATTGAAACAAACTTAAAGGACGAATACCACCTGTACTTTCATGCAGTAGGGACACATCGTCTCTTAATTCCTCATTGATGCTTTCGAGTTCTTCGGCTGTTGATTTTGTTGGTAGTTCAAAATTGGATGTTTGAGACAACAACTCGTTATTTTGCAGTAGGGAAAGAGTTGGCTCAAATGAATCTCTAGCAGATGTGGGAGAAGCAAGCGACTCTGATAATTGTGGAATGTTGGAATCAAGCAAGGATGAAAATTGCTTTGATGCCGGTGGTGACTGTTGACCAAAAAAGTTAGATACCTGCGGTATAAGCTGACTACGAATTAGATTTTTATCAATGGCATCAACACTGTTACGTTGCTGTGAAAACAAATTTCGATCATACCCAAGATTGTTTAACAGATTACGGTATTGGAAATAATCAGACCAATTTTCGGAATGACCGTCGCTTTGAAGCTCCCCAAGTAAACTTGAAGATGACTTGTCTCCGTTGTTGTTGTTCTTGTTGTTTTTGTTGTTGTTGTAATCGCTATTAATGTTATTGTTCTTAATGTTATTGTTGTTGTCGTTGTTGTTGCTTTTATCCGGCGATAAAACTGAAAATCTTTGATTACCAGCTACAGTTTCTAAACCATTTCGCGGTGGATTTTCAAAACTATTTGTGTTTTCCTGTCCTACATTACTGGCAAGATTTATTGGTGAGACACCTGGAAGTTCGCCATTCAGCATGGCTTTTAGAATAAGTTGCCCTGCTGCACTGTCTACGACAACGCCATTTATTGTCTTTTGTTTCGGTCGAGTTACTGCTAGTGATGGGATAAAAGTTGAAGATTCTTGACCTTTAAGGGGCATTGTTGGGTTTGCAAAATTCTGAAAAACTGGTGGCATGGATTGATGGTTTTTAAAGTCGGAGGTGGTAGGCTTAAAGTCGTTTGTAGCTGATGTAAAGTGAGAAGAGTCCGGTCCGCTTCGTAATACCGGAACTAGATAGTCAGTGTACGTATATTGCGAGTTCCTATCCCTATGTCCGTTGTTGTCTATCCGATGCCTTAAGTGACGATGTTTATGTCGTTCATCTGAAAATTCAACAGTAAAGTCAACAGCGTTTTTTTTTAATAGTCGTGTTTATGTGATGTATGCGTGATGTTATACTTTTGTGTCGAGTAGCTGGTACCTAAATGTGCGAAGGGAATGTAATACCAGTACAGACACAAGTGTGTATAAGGTTTTAATTCTCGGAATGATTGAATTAGGTGCATAAACGTTTTTTAAAACTTATATGAAGAAACATTTATATGCTCTGATTGTAACTATCCACTCCTGTTTGTCGAAGATTAGGGGTTTGAGTTTATTTACTGACGAAACACTCGTTGAAAGGTTATTTTTAACCTAGATTGTGCTCTGTAAATGTTGAAGAAGATTGCTACAAAGTTAAGAAACAAAAACAAAGTTTGTATTTCTTAAGGGTTTGTTACACTTGTTAGCTAAACTGTAAAAATAGAAAGATGCCACTAGCAAACCTTTTTTATCTATTCTGAGTAACGTTGATCACACAACTCATTGTATGTTTAATTTCAACACAAAAAAGCCTGCACTATTTTCTTAAGTGAAAACAGCAGCGCTGCTAAAATTGCTGAAATAAAGGACTAGTTGAGACCAAGATAAAAATGCTAAAAATTCACCAAACTCCTACGCTATCTAGCTACTGTTCCTTAACGGTAAGAAATTTCACTGAAACAGTCCTTTGAAAAGTATAGTTCTTAGCTAAGTCCTAATTATTCAGATGTCAGTACTTACCTTGATGACTCAGTGTGATATATGAAATGTCATGCAATGTTTGGTATGAGTAAGTGAGATGAAAATGTTGATTTTATGTTAGATGAACTAATTATATGGTCCTAAAAATGAAGTTAACGGACAAATGTTAAAGCACATATTTTAAACATAATATTTCTTATACACCAACAAAGGCAGGGGCTTCAAAAATAAACAGAAAAATATTTCAGATCGTTTCTTTTTATTAGGAGAAAGTAATTTATGAAAACCTCATTTTTTTAATTGAAACGGGGATTTTTTGCTTTGTTTTTAAAAATTTCAACGCCTAATTTTTGACTGGACACGTTATATTTATTAGAGCTCGAGTTCAAATTTGCAAATATGGAATTTTTTAAAATAACTTACGAGGAGATTCTTTACAATTTCGAATTTGATCAAGAAATTCTTTCAATCTGATGTATCCGTTCTCAAATTGCTTTCGTAAGTCTCCACAAGATATCGTCTTTTGTGGTAAGGACAAATCTTGATCTAAAAGGCGAACTAGAATTTAGAACACATTAATTTAATTTGTAGGGCAATGTTTCCCTGGAATCCCGAATGTGTATTCGAGCCTCTACTTAATTAGTTAGCTTTCTTCGAGGATACCAAAATTTAGTTTCTCTCATTCGAAAGCTTATACGCAAAACAACGCGTCAGAGCAAATCCCAATTTTTCAGAACAAACTTTAAATTAAAATTAGCTAATAAGCACAAAGCCAGCGTAGCCGTATCCTCTTAAATAGTGCAAGAGTTAATTGTATTTGTTTGGGCGATTAAAACCATTCGCGCAGTAAACAAAGTATTTCCTGATAATTCCCGCGTGAGTTAGGAACAATACAAGTTATCAAGAAGCGCGGTTAGTATTCTTATCGCAGGAAATTCGTTTGCGACCCAGCGTGTATTTCCCCACCTGCACTATTCCTATTTCCCGATGGTAAAAAAAATATGCTGGGTCTCCTGGCTACCACTTAAGGTACACGGTTAGCTTTCATTAAAAAACAACATTTTGACACAACAATCCATATTAAAAACCTCATGGTCAACCTCAAAAAAGGACACGCAAAACATGTACAATCCCCACAAAATATATTGAGACAAGTTGGCAAACTTCGAAGTTCCTCCCTACAAGTAGTATATAGGCCTTTCTATACTTTGAACTTGTCATTGCTGACAGCGGGCTTAGGACCATCCCAACTCTCAAAATGTGATAATTGTTTCTGACGTCAACGTGGTCATCTTTCTCAGATTTGGTGTCTTTGTGTGCCCTGGGGTGGATTATTCACGACTTGATGCTGTTTTCCAACTTTGTAAAATCGACGAAAAGGTTTTTCAATATTTTGTGGGAAGTTGTTGTTACGTGGTGCTATTATGGAACAAACATTTTTTACATCAAAATAATTTAAAAAATTTTTTAGTCATACAACGTTAAAAATAGTGCCACTTAGACACTTATAGCATAGTGCATTAAATAATCGGTTTTGCTCAAGGACTTGTCGAATATCATTCTCGAGCCCAGAGCTCTTTGAGATAAACCAGGTTTTAATCTCAAAGAGCTCTGGGGACGAGAATGGTCGAATATTAGACGTTTAACACAGGGAGTTTATAAGTGGCAATATTTTAAGGTCATACTGAGACAAACAGTATAATAACAAGTCTTAAGCTGGTTCTGCATCATTAACTTCTTAAGAGGAACCTCTTTTTTAATTTTAGGAGCATAGCTAGTTTGAGAAAATCAAGGCTTAAAGCGAAAAATGCAGAAAGGCTCCTACTACACGTTTTTTTATAAAGAACCCGTTCATAAGAAACCGGGCACTATGAGTTGTAAGTTTGTAAGTAACTTCTACTACTGCAACTCATATGACTATGAGTTGCAAGTTTGTAAGTAACTTCTACTACTGCAACTCATATGACTATGAGTTGCAAGTTTGTAAGTAACTTCTACTACTGCAACTCATATGACTATGAGTTGCAAGTTTGTAAGTAACTTCTACTACTGCAACTCATATGACTATGAGTTGTAAGTTTGTAAGTAACTTCTACTACTGCAACTCATATGACTATGAGTTGTAAGTTTGTAAGTAACTTCTACTACTGCAACTCATATGACTATGAGTTGTAAGTTTGTAAGTAACTTCTACTACTGCAACTCATATGACTATGAGTTGCAAGTTTGTAAGTAACTTCTACTACTGCAACTCATATGACTATGAGTTGTAAGTTTGTAAGTAACTTCTACTACTGCAACTCATATGACTAAAAAACGATTACTGCTATTAAGTTTTCGGATTACATCCGAGATCTTATTAAAATGGTCCTTTTCTTCTCCTTCTTCTTCTTCAACCGATTTTTAAAAGATTGCTGTAACGTCACGGATTTATCAACCGGGCGTCGGTTTTTCGACCCTGCGTGCTAGCGACAAAGATCTGAGAAATTGTAAATAGGAATCGCAGCAATGTTGCCATAAGCCGTAATGATCAAAAATTTGACTGGATATATTGAATTCTTCTTCTCGATTATCCCAGTTAATTAATCATAGGCTTTAATTATTTCAATTAGATCGATACCCAGAGTTCAGCAGGGCAATATGACGATGCTCTCTTGGCTTGTTATCTGTCTGTTAGCTGTGTCGTCTATGATAAATTTTGGTATATTGTTGGAGGTGATTCAGTTGGGGATTGGAGCAAGAATATTTCTTCAGGTATAAATGCCAAACAATACTGGCACTTCGATTTTGAATAGATACAATGAATGCTTCCTAGCGTGTTATATAAGATGATTGTGAGAGTTTTGTTACGATCCATAATACTTTTTTATCAGTTTAGAATGCAGACTTACTTTGTAATATAAAGAGAAGGATTGCGAGAAGAAAAAGCATTGTAGGATTGTCATAAAAATTAATAATAATACTATAGGTGGCATAGTTAAACCATTTCATGTGTTGCTGCCTTTCTTAGTTATGGAGAAACATTTCTTTGCTAGACAAGCAAACAACGACATGTCTTCTTGATTGCTTTAATGACTTAGCCTACTGGAAAAGATGGATAAGTAAACGGTATTTCTACGTGCAGTTTTGTTGGGATACCGTAAATTGATTTCAATGCTTACTATACATTTATTGCGACTTTATTAATTTTTATCAACATTTTCAGACGTTTTTTCATGACTACCTCTTCATCTTTTGTATGGAATTTTTACTGTTTTAACAGAAACGGGTTAAAATTGGCAAAAATTGACCGCGCGAACGTTATTTTGCACAAAATGAGGGGGGAATTTTTTTACATTTTGCGACATTAACTAGTGCGCTTCACGAAGGTAGATTGCATCTTGCGACACAGATTATTGCGATTTTAAGCAAACACCGCAATAATTTATGTCCACAATCATTTATGCCACAATAATTTTACAATAATAATTAAATGTATAACCTTTAGATTCTAATTTCGCAAATAAATAGAAGTACTTACGCTATGACTATTCTAGTAAATTTCTGCACAGATAAGCGAAACTTTATTAGGAAATGATTTTTCCAAACAGCTATGCATCAAAAAAACATCGCAAAAAATAAATACAATTTAAACAATTCCAAGTATACGTCCACTTTGCTCTTTTTTAGAAAAGTGTTTTAAAGGTTTTCTTTTTTTATATTTTGTCAGCTAGTTTAATGTTGAACCATACACTTAAAACTATGATCTAAAGCCTTTTAGCCTGTAAAGGCTTTTCATTGTAACTTGAAAAGCCATTGCAGGCTTAAAGCTTACCTTTGGGCTTAGAAGTTCGGTTAATTATGCACGACATCATGAACAAGCTTTGAGTAAGGCATTGATATAGGGTAAAAAAATGTTTTTAGCCATTCATTTTGCGTTTTAACCAATTTACATAAATTTCAATATTTAGTTACTATCAATCTCGTCCCCAGGGCATCTTGTATCTTTTTTGATATCGGGACGGCGATACGAACATGGCCCTGGAGGAGGCTGGTCCGATATAAAACCTGATTGGCGCGGATGTGTCACATAATTATTGCGTCACAAAAAACAATTTTGGCGCTGCAGCGAGTCTGCGACGAACATGAGAAACCTGTTCGTATTAAAATGGCGGAGGAGCTGTAGCATGTTTTTTCAAAGTGAAAATTTACTAAAATCATTACTAAGCAATGAAAGTACAAGAAAAGACATCATAAAGTGATACTGCTTACATGGAAATATTTCAATAGCTTGAAAAGTTACCAAATAGAAAGAGAACAAAGTTGTGTCCAACAGACCCAGTGTCGCCCATGTCCTTTATAGACAAAATAACATGTTTTAACTTATTCATATTAGTTTGTGGTTAGCAAGCATGTTCTATTACTTTACATGTTTTGGTTGCATAAAAAATATAAAAAGCCAGTAGGTTAACCGTCAGATCCATTAATGCGCATATATTATTGGCGTGAATGCGCATATATTATTGACTTGAAACTTGTTACGGAGTACTTTTAGACCAACCTGATAAAAAATAATTTTGCATGAGGCATAAAAAAATTATATAGGCATTTTGAGGAAGAGTAGAAACCTATAAATTTTAAGCATATAATGAAAAAGCTAAGAATTTTAGACAGATCGAACACAATTATTTCTATTTTAAGTCACATTTTGATTGAGTGCCTAACCTGAGATATGGTTAAATCCGGGTAGCATAGTGTCTTTTTCACTTAAAAGTCCCATGACTTTTTGACTTGAGATTTAGTATCATTATAATTTTAGACTGGTTTGATGAAATTGAGCCAAAAAATAGTCCTATTATCATCATACTTTCTGAGTTCCAGAATTTAGCCCTTTTCAGAGATAAGCCATTCAAGATGCGGATTCAGATAATATTCAACCTAAAATTATGCCAGTCCATTATTGTTGTGTTTATATATATTATCGAATCAAAAAAATTTCATTTTTTATGTCAGTCTGTAAAATGTGCCTTGTCATGTGTAGTGTTATCATTTATTGTTATGTCTTGTTAACTCAACTTCTTTGCTCACTTGTTCAGTCCTGTATCATATTTCTCTCATATGTCCCACTTGTATCAATGTGTTTCAGCTTAGCTATATGTATTGTTTAATTGTCCTTTGCTAATTGATCGTGTCATTATGGATTTCATGTTAATTACTTTATATAATACATGTTTCTACATTTTCGCTCATTCTGTCAAATCACAAACCTGCGTAGTCACAAGAAAACGTTGTACAAAAGTATCAATCAACTTTTTTACACACATTATCTAATAATATATTTCAATTTCTTTTGTCAAACTTTTGTTAAATTTCAAAGCTAAATTTGTATTACCAATCACACTTTTAATTTGTATTCCAAGCAAACTAGCCTAAAACTGGATAAACCTAACAATTATGCCAGCAGACGAAAAAATTATCAATACTGCTCTTATAATGAGAATACTGAATTAATCTTTGGCATTTTGAATGTTTTCTAAGGAAAATGATAACAACAACATTGAAATATGTGTCCAATAAAATGCGTTTATGGAATAGCAGCAGAATTTTGAGCTCTAAAAAGTATGATTTTGTGGAACTTAATTTTGATTCAAAATCCCAAGGTAGCACACAAAAAAAAGTTGTTTACCAATACTTTTTAAACTATTAAGGCAGTGAATCGACAAATTAGATCGCATGTGGACTTGTCACTTTCAATTTTCACACCTGTTTAACGCTTTCGATTGAATTTGTGTGCAATAAATGTGAGCTTGTTGAGTGAAAAAAAGATGTATGGTGTTTTAAAAGGAAAAGAAAAGCAGAATTTATCATTGAATTGGTTGATTTTTGGGAGTGTCAAGGCCACAAAATGTAAAATCAAAGATGAGAAAACCCCTAAAGTAAATACTTTTTTAAAGCCTTGTTTTTATCATCCACATGTAAGGTTTCCTCCAGCTTTTTGGACTTTATAGCAGTTGCTAAATGTAATTGCAAGCAGCGAGTTCACACACAATATCAAATACACAGTTTCAGTTAACCGTCGTTTAAATAAATCATTCTTTAGTTAAGATAAACTGTTTTAATATGGCTCTTTTTGATATTCATACAGCAAAATCCTGGTCATCATACAAAAGCTACAATGCAGACGCAGATATGCACTTACAGAAAATAGGAATTCTAAAGTTCAGCCTAAAGGAATATAACATATAAAAAATGTTTTTAAGAAGTTAATTTTATGCCTAGCTACCTACAATCAGGCATCTAGAATCACAGGACTATTTGAAGATTATGTAGCTATTTTTGCACCTTAGAGAACCAACGAAGTGCTATGGTCAGGTGGGCAAATCATTTACCAATTTTAAAGTTTACACTGGCTACAAGTTTCGTAACCCAGTGCTGGCTAGCCAACCAATTCAGACACATAACTAAACTGCTTGAATTTCAAGTAAACAGCAGTCTAAATAACATAATTGTATATTTATACATTTGGAAAACAATCAAGAGCAATAAACAAGCAGTTTGTCTGCTGTGTATGAGAGGAATGAAAAAAAATTCGCCGCACATATCTGTGATGCAAGGTTATATATAAAACTTTGGTTCATTGAGACAAATCTTATTAAATATTAAACCCAGAAAAACTGTCCATGTAAGGGTCACGTGACAAGGCCTCCTCCAGGGCCATGTTCGTCTCGCCGTCCTGATATAAAGAAGAGACAACAGGCGCTGGAAACGAGGTTGAGTTACTAAATTATGCTTAATAACAGCGATTAGGGCATCAATGAAAACGAAAAGTCTTTCATATGAGCTGAACTTGCTTTTCCGCAGGAGGTAAGCTTTAAAGAATGCACATTAATCGCACTTAAAAACAATAAATTTTCATTTCTGGCCAATTTGACATTTTTAAATCAACCGAGTTACTAAGACTGAGATCTTGAATCATAGAAATTGTTTTTCCACGTATCGAAATTAATATTCTGTCAAAAGCAGTTGCCAGTCTCTGAAAATGGCTACCTTAATAGTATATACAACTTTTTATGGTTATTAATTTTCATTCTTAGATTTTGGCCAAATTCGCAAAATTAAAGTAGCAATTTCGTTGCAAAACTGGCGGTTTAAATATGCCGTGAAGAAAAAGAAAAGCCAGTTAAATATCAAAGAGCTAGCCCTAAAAACTCAGTAAACCAATAGAAATCTAAAACTTTACAACACAACACAGCTTTCAGTTCGGTTTCTGGCCCCAAGAGCTCGATACCACAGTATCCGTCTTATTAGAAAAATTTCTATACATGCAATAGTTCTGCGGTGCCCATTTACATTTTTCTAATCTATCTACACACAGGGTCCATATACCGAAGAGTCGAAGGGTTAAACCCGACTATTTCAACAATATATTGAGATGTTCTTATAATAGAGTGGGGTACACTCTTCGTGGAAATATCACGTGAAGCGCCTATGAACCATCATCTATCATAACTTTTAAACTTTTTCTTTCGCTAAGGAGTTTTTTTTCTGAGAACAGAGTTTCATTTTTAAACTTTCAAAACAGGAAAAAAAAACATTGCAAAAACAGCAGAGCATGGCAACAAAAAAATTCAACAACCAAACGAACACGCGAAGTTTGATGGCGAACTTTACATTAAACACTTATAGTTCGTTTTTTCAAACTTTCAAAACACTGGAATGGTTGAACACACAGTGAAGTTATAAGTAACAACATACCGTATAGAGAATGATGTATGTGTGCACAGGAAACTAGTTGGAAAACCAAACAAAGCGCGAAGATCCTTTTCAGCATGATGTTGGTCACATTTCTTCGCACCATATGTATCGCAAAAATGAAATATCGCTCTTTTAAAACGTTCAAATGTTATTTGTGCGAAATATTTTAAATAGTTGAGTATATCTGCCCTTTTTCTTGTTCGTTCTTGTTCGATAGCGTAGTGAAAATAGACAAGTTCAAACTGCAAGAACTAGGTTTCATTTCCCTTTGATGTGGAATATCGGTTGGAAACAGAGCGTTAAGTTAAGGGGGTGGTAACTAATGTGTTATTGTTTAGTTACCAGCTCTATTTGATGTATCGATGTTACGCCTTTTTGATTTCAAACGAGTAAACAACTCACTATTCAGTGAGCATGTGCGCATAATTTAAAAACATTACTTCCCGCTGCGTGAACAAATTCAACATACTCAGTGGGTGCGATTGAACATGCGCGTACGAAGTTAACTAATCGTGTGCCGAAAAAGTCGAAATGCTTGTTACAAACAAGGCTATAGGCAGATAAAATGTCGAAAATGAAACGGTTTATGCGTTAAGCAAAAAATATATCAAGAAAACAAGCCTAAAAATGTTTTTGTTTATAAAACTTTGTTTGTAATATAGGCACAATACGATTTTTTCTGCTTTAAATTTTTTGAAGCCATATTTTTGTACTTTCTCTTTATTTTTGGGTTGGTATCAGCGACTTTTACTATCACCTACACGGATTTTTAGGTCACTATCGTTTGGACAATATTATCCCTATTAGTACCGGGGGTGTAGTGGTAGTGCATCCGGGTTGTAATCAGTTGGTTTAACGTTCGAGTTTCAACATTGGCGCACTTTAAAAATAGTGTTGTCAGACCATTTGGAGCCATCTACTGACCGCGAACCGGCTTGTGTGACAGAAAAGTTAAAGTAATGCTATATGTATCTCTGGCGGTAATGTAATAGTTGGCTACAGTCGGAGGGGAGGAAGAACCAGTTGTTAGAATTAAATATCAAAAGACGTTAAACTTCCTGTTACTTACTCGCTTGCTGTAAAATGATATATATTAGCTGAAAAAATCATTCTTTTACAATATCTTTTTTGAAATAACACCTGCTCAGGATCCCTCCATAGATCTCAATAGATAAAATTTCCAAACACATTTTCATAATCCGCCATATAAAATTTAGGGAATTATCACGAATTGCGTTATTGCGAACTAGAAGAGTCCCCTCTCTAATTTTGCCTAGAGTACACTTGTAATTAGTGTTCACATATCTGTCCATGTTTTTCGAACTTGTAAAAAGAGTACACTTGTAATTAGTGTTCACATATCTGTCCATGTTTTTCGAACTTGTAAAATGAGTACACTCTTGTAATTAGTGTTCACATATCTGTCCATGTTTTTCGAACTTGTAAAATGAGTACACTTGTAATTAGTGTTACATATCTGTCCATGTTTTTCGAACTTGTAAACGTTTTTACCTTTGACAAAAAAAATCAACACCACTTTTTATTAGAGGAAAAACTTCCTTCAAACACTAAATTAAATAAACAAATATTATTATTTATATTATGGAATATGAACACACTACGAAGTATTTTTCCTCTTTTAACTTAATAATGCTGGGGAGCTTAGCTTTCTGTTGCCGAATTTTGTGAATATATAGTTTAAAGCGCAAGACAGCCGAGATGTAATGGACAACTCGTGCTCAGTTCATTCATGTCAGCTCAATGTGTTATCTATCTTTCAATTAAGACTTCGATAAATCCTCCATTATCTTCTTAAGAAATTAATCCCTTCCATCCATCCTACCTAGCGGGACAGCTATTTCGTTTTCTTCTAATTAATTCATTAACAATCGTCTAAGCTAATTACACCTTATTAAACGTTGCAAGATTAATCAAGTTCTTACATTCTTCATCCAATGTCGAAAATGTATGCTTTGATATCCTATTAAAATCTATGAAAATAAATAAATCAAACGAAATCGATTTGAAATAATAGCAACCAAATGGACTATTTCAGAAGTTGTTATGTACCAGACATTGAGTCCAACCCTAAACAACTGACCAGGGCGAAACTTTACAAAGCTAAACAGCCGAGACTTAAACTTTGATAATATAACAATCAATTCACCAACATCTTTTTAAAAGAATGAATAGTCTTTTTTTTTATGATAAAATTTAAATATTAAGCTTAACAAATTCCCAACTAACTAACAAGGCTAACAAAAATTAAAATCGTGATGTAAGAAACGTGTATACGTTAAACTGTTACTTACTTCTATGAGAAAAGTAAAGTTAAACATAAAACCTTAAAAATTCATTTTTTAGGCCCATGTCTTTCCTCGTGAAAATGTTATTTTTATACAACTGCGGATAGGTTTACAAACACGTAGCTATGCTATAAATGTTATCAAGGAAGACATGTTGTGCTAATAATTGTGTATACTAATCTTTTTTCCATACTTTATGTTTTATATTTTGTAATCAATGTTATTTGATGCTGCGATGCCTTCCATGTTTTAATACCCTAAGAATAGAATTTCGTGTTTTATTGAACAATATAATCAGGACCCGCGCCCACAAATTTTGAAGAGGGATGGTGGTGTGATAAAATTAGAACTTCATGTACAGAGGGATTCTCTTCAGTTTTTGTTATGTTTTTACCTAGAAAATTTTACTAGATGAACAGTGTAGTGGAGCTAATAAGAATTTATAATGATAATATTTTTTGCACTTTCGACCATCTCTTATATTAATGCCCGTAATTTATTGGTCTATTTGCAAGAAAAATGTCGTGCCACAGACACGCGAAATTTTTATATCGTGGAACCTGTGCTGCTGAGGTTTTGAAATCTCTTTTTCCTCCTTTTTGTCTTCTAAAAGCTTTTCATTTTTGTAAATTTTGATTTTACATGTTTTTACATGTGCTACCCGTACTTAAAGAAACGAATTTTAAGATTTTTACTGCAAACGTATAGGCGTGTTTTGTCCACGATTATTCAGAGAACTGTATAAAGTCAGTACAGTACCACCAGTCCAAATGCAGAAATATACTATATGCAAGATATTTTAATCTTGGCAAGCGTAGTCATAATATTTTGTGTCTTGTCAAACGTTATAAACACATCGTCCACGTCACCTGGGTATTCTTGGAGTAGAAGGGTGGTTCTGATTCATTTAAATATTTGTTTCATGTGTGGAAATCTTTGTTTGATGTGAGAAATTCTTGTTTCATGTTGGAAATCGTTGTTTCCGAAATAACACATTCTAATCTGCGAGCTCTTAGCTTTGAACCTGTCTGTTCAGGTGATCAAAATTTCCAACTAAATGCGGAGTATTTTTGTGACACGGTTACCTGATGCCTTGCTTGTAAACTAGCTTCTTTTTTAATTTAACTTAGCTATCATTTGTGGGACTTAATTAGTGGTTTAGTATCCCTCAAACAACCTAAGAAAGAAGTTCTGCAGGTCTTGGGAAGAAATTTTATCTGATGATCACTACAAAAAACTTATTTACAGTTTTAAAAACTTTTTGATGTTTAATGGAAATATAAAACCAGTCAGATCAAACATTTTAAATATTTTTCAATGACGGAAATGTTTCTTTTTATTGTTGTTTTGTTTAACTCAGTCACTGTCACTCAAGCATACATCACTAACATTGAAAGCCAGTCACTTTCACTCAAGCATACATCACTAACATTGAAAGCCAGTCACTTTCACTCAAGCATACATCACTAACATTGAAAGTCAGTCACTTTCACTCAAGCATACATCACTAACATTGAAAGCCAGTCACTTTCACTCAAGCATACATCACTAACATTGAAAGCCAGTCACTTTCACTCAAGCATACATCACTAACATTGAAAGCCAGTCACTTTCACTCAAGCATACATCACTAGCATTGAAAGCCAGTCACTTTCACTCAAGCATACATCACTAACATTGAAAGTCAGTCACTTTCACTCAAGCATACATCACTAACATTGAAAGCCAGTCACTTTCACTCAAGCATACATCACTAACATTGAAAGTCAGTCACTTTCACTCAAGCATACATCACTAACATTGAAAGCCAGTCAATTTCACTCAAGCATACATCACTAACATTGAAAGCCAGTCACTTTCACTCAAGCATACATCACTAACATTGAAAGTCAGTCACTTTCACTCAAGCATACATCACTAACATTGAAAGCCAGTCACTTTCACTCAAGCATACATCACTAACATTGAAAGTCAGTCACTTTCACTCAAGCATACATCACTAACATTGAAAGCCAGTCACTTTCACTCAAGCATACATCACTAACATTGAAAGCCAGTCACTTTCACTCAAGCATACATCACTAACATTGAAAGTCAGTCACTTTCACTCAAGCATACATCACTAACATTGAAAGTCAGTCACTTTCACTCAAGCATACATCACTAACATTGAAAGTCAGTCACTTTCACTCAAGCATACATCACTAACATTGAAAGCCAGTCACTTTCACTCAAGCATACATCACTAACATTGAAAGTCAGTCACTTTCACTCAAGCATACATCACTAACATTGAAAGTCAGTCACTTTCACTCAAGCATACATCACTAACATTGAAAGCCAGTCACTTTCACTCAAGCATACATCACTAACATTGAAAGTCAGTCACTTTCACTCAAGCATACATCACTAACATTGAAAGCCAGTCAATTTCACTCAAGCATACATCACTAACATTGAAAGCCAGTCACTTTCACTCAAGCATACATCACTAACATTGAAAGTCAGTCACTTTCACTCAAGCATACATCACTAACATTGAAAGTCAGTCACTTTCACTCAAGCATACATCACTAACATTGAAAGCCAGTCACTTTCACTCAAGCATACATCACTAACATTGAAAGCCAGTCACTTTCACTCAAGCATACATCACTAACATTGAAAGTCAGTCACTTTCACTCAAGCATACATCACTAACATTGAAAGTCAGTCACTTTCACTCAAGCATACATCACTAACATTGAAAGTCAGTCACTTTCACTCAAGCATACATCACTAACATTGAAAGCCAGTCACTTTCACTCAAGCATACATCACTAACATTGAAAGTCAGTCACTTTCACTCAAGCATACATCACTAACATTGAAAGTCAGTCACTTTCACTCAAGCATACATCACTAACATTGAAAGCCAGTCACTTTCACTCAAGCATACATCACTAACATTGAAAGTCAGTCACTTTCACTCAAGCATACATCACTAACATTGAAAGCCAGTCAATTTCACTCAAGCATACATCACTAACATTGAAAGCCAGTCACTTTCACTCAAGCATACATCACTAACATTGAAAGTCAGTCACTTTCACTCAAGCATACATCACTAACATTGAAAGCCAGTCACTTTCACTCAAGCATACATCACTAACATTGAAAGTCAGTCACTTTCACTCAAGCATACATCACTAACATTGAAAGCCAGTCACTTTCACTCAAGCATACATCACTAACATTGAAAGCCAGTCACTTTCACTCAAGCATACATCACTAACATTGAAAGTCAGTCACTTTCACTCAAGCATATATCACTAACATTGAAAGTCAGTCACTTTCACTCAAGCATACATCACTAACATTGAAAGTCAGTCACTTTCACTCAAGCATACATCACTAACATTGAAAGTCAGTCACTTTCACTCAAGCTACATCACTAACATTGAAAGTCTGTCACTTTCATTCAAGCATACATCACTAACATTGAAAGTCAGTCACTTTCACTCAAGAATACATCACTAACATTGAAAGTCAGTCACGAATAAATAAAAACATCAGATGCGATGCATCTAATTAGCCATCGATGATTTAACATTTAGATTTAATCCTGAGAATTAATTTCTCTTTATATTAATAAAACGATTCTTTAAATTGCTAGGAAACGGTAATCGGTGCGTCTTCAGTAATCGGTGCGTCTTTAGTTATCGGTGCGTCTTCAGTTATCGGTACGTCTTTAGTTATCGTTGTGTCTTCAGTTATCGGTGCGTCTTTAGTTATCGGTGCGTCTTTAGTTATCGTTGTGTCTTCAGTTATCGGTGCGTCTTTAGTTATCGGTGCGTCTTCAGTTATAGGTGCGTTTTTAGTTATCGGTGCGTCTTCAGTAATCGGTGCATCTTCAGTTATCGGTGCGTCTTTAGTTATCGGTGCGTCTTCAGTAATCGGTGCGTCTTCAGTTATCGGTGCGTCTTTAGTTATCGGTGCGTCTTCAGTAATCGGTGCGTCAGTTATGAAATTGAATTTAGAATATCAAACACTTCTACCATAGGATTTCATAAAGAAACATTTTTTCTTATTTAAATATACTTGTCCTTGACATATTAAAGGTCAATTAGGCAAATATAAATTGAAATGATGAAAAAATCTCAAAAATGTCGCTTTTTTGGAAGAAATGATAATAGTCAATAATGACGTCAGCATAATTTTTTTATGTCAAATAACTTATATAACTTATAACTCAAAATAACTTATTTTGGTTAATATCTGTGTCAAATTTCATAGCCACAGCGCTGGTCCTAGTTTGAATTCAATGGAGTGGTAAAATTACCGGCCCAGCCCCTTGAACGAGATCCAAACCCTCCCTAAAATAGGGTTAAGAGAAAGAAAGATTCTACTTTTGTTGAGTCGTTATACCAAATTCTTGTCCCAGGCCCCTCCTCTGAGAGACAAGGAGACACAGCGCCCTGTCCGTTCTGTTTTTGATGCATGGATAACAGAACAAAACAAAAATTTTAGCTGATTATTTCGAGCTAAATGTTAGACCAGCAGTTGAAAATAAAACAAGGAGTTAAAAATATAACAAAAACTTAAAACAATAATAGTTTAAATTAAAACTTGAACGTTCACTATTACTTTTTAAATAAAAACAAAAAAACATCATATGGGAAAAATTTGATCAAAATGTCTCTTTTACTGAATAATACGAATTTAATCAGGGAATCCTATTAAATTATTTTAGTTGAAAGAAAAAATAATTAATAGCTTCCCCATATGTTAAAGAATTCAAAAGTTAAAAAGTTTATTGAGTAACAGACCGATAACCAATGCATAAATCAATTTTCTTTTGTCCTAAGACAATAAAAAATCGCTAAATCTTGTTACACGTGGTTGTAAGAACAATACGGAGTATTGTTTTAGTTACGTCAGTCCGCTATCAACTTTTGTAACATGTGGCCATAGACAGAATACTTAAGCTGTCCTAAATTAAGTGTTTCTTAATCTATATCTAATATGATATCTATCCTAAGTAAAATTCTTCGCATTTTCATACGTTCGACCATTTGTGAATCGCGATCACCTTATTCCAGTTGAGTGATGCGAGAAGTGCACGAAAAACAGGCCAGTAGAAATCATGGAAGTAAGATCATATGGCTTCTTTTTTTTCTCCAACGTAGAAAAAGATGAAATGCGGGATGGTTTTATAACACATGCATAAAAAATAAAGAAAAATGGAAATGAGAGAGTTACAATAGATGTTACACTAGTTCCATTAAATAATTACTATTTGTTTGGAGTTCAGTTTGTCGTCGTCAGTACGTCAGTTTGTTTTACAGCCTTCGAGAAACACAGTATGTAAGATATAATGCATTAATGAATTGATCAATGAGCGAGTGTAATAATGTCACCATGCATGTTTTATTTTTGAGGGGCAAATAATACGTCAGTTTTTGCGTCATTTATCGAGATCGCACAATTTAAACATCTACTAGCTGCACACGTGTGACGACATCAGTTTAAGCTCGCTGATGTGTTCAAATCGATAGAGAAGTTAATAAAAAATATTTGTAGACGAACATGCTTGCAATGTTATTTTGCAGTTCTCAGGGTACTCTCTTTTTTGTATAAGAATCAGGAAAATGTCATTATTAATTTTCGCAACCAAGTTTTTGTACCCGATAGTTACTGAAATTATCGAAGTTCAGACTATGTATATTAGGGGGTAAACTTTTGCTATGCTGAAAGAAATTTAGCGAATTCAGACCAACTATGATCAATGCTAACTGTTTATTATAAGAATCAATGAAAGGTTTTTGGATTTAAACGACAGAGACACTACTAAATTCTGTCATAGACGAAACATTTGAACTTCAAAACAAACTAAATTTCAAATATTATGCAACATGCATGGCCAATTTGATAACAACTCAAAACAGCGGAAAAAATCCCATCCATATTCTATAGTAAATTCAACTTGAACTTTAAAAGAAGAAAAAACGTGTGTCAGGTGTCAAAACTAAATCCTTTCACCGAGAATGAAATTCCCATTTGCACGCTATTAAGCTTGTCCGTATTAATTTTAATCATATTTTCAAAAGCTAATAAAAATCAAAACAAAATTGAAAAGGGAGAAAGAACAATAAGAGTAAAGATTTTGTTTAGAAAATCCTTAAAAAAGGAAAGCTTAGTATAATAACAACGCCATCTAAGAATTCTTTTGTAAGCCTCTATTATAAGTTAAACAGATCGATCTAGCTGGGTACTAAATACATCTGAATACAACCACATTGCTATGTTTTAATTAATTCTTAAATAGAACATACAAAGTTGATAGATCGAGTTTAGTTAATCAATTAGAGCAGAAACATTGGTAATTCACTTCAAACAAATGGACCGACAAACTAATTAAAAATCAGTTAGCTTATTATTCGTGATTTCAAATAAAATTTTGGCTTAATCCTAACGAGCCTATGGTCGTGAATGGACATGTTAAATACATCGAACTCATTTCATTTGTAGATGCTATAAAGAAATTCCGCAAATCCACAACCTACAGAAAATATAAAGTGAGACATGGTTTATTCAAAAGCAAGAGCTAGGTTTAGCATTGATGAAATTTTGGGGAAGCCAAAATCAAATGACGATTCTATAAATATAACCGATGATAATAAAAATATGAAAGAAGGTGATTATTTGTTTTTATTTGTTTTAATTCTTTGTTTGTTTTATTTCTTATTTTGTAGAATCTTTTCGCGCATCCGGTACTCGCCTAACTTGTTCACCGAAAGTCTTTTGAAAAAATCTTAAACATTGTTCTCCTGTATCTTTCTACCTCAATTTGACTGGTGCACTATATACTTTAAGCATTAAATTACATGAGACAAGTAGCTAAAGGTGAATCGCTAAAAAATCTTGCCTTCTTGATTCTAATTTGGATAGCCTTGTTTATTTATTAAGGTATTTTATTTAAATTGATGCTTTGTTCTGTCCCATGTGGTCCTAAATCGACCAACCTCGGCTTAATTATGTAGTACAGTAGAAGAATCAAAAGTTTGATATATTTTTGATTTGTCTAATTGTTGAGTATTGAATTCAAATTAAGGACTATATCTGTAGTAATTGAATGGATCTTATTAATTGCCAGAGAGATCTCACTGTAACTTTCACAAATTGAGCTCAAATTAGACCAATCTTGCGAACTGATGTGTCCATCTGTCGCTTTCTTTGAGTATTACTACATATTAATAATTTCATTTTCCTGCGAGACTTGCTGTACAGTTTATGACAACTTTCATGACAACGTAACTACATATAGCATATTTAGAGAAACACGCCTATCGTAAAATTAATATCCATTATTGAAATTCTCAAATGATAGTGTCTCTTATGAACACAGATATGTAAATTGTTAGGTCAAAATGTCATAGCGTGTGATTGAGAGGTGAAGTAATATCCAATGTGACGTTGTTGACCGCCAACAGAGGGAATAAAATATCTTCCTAACGTGTGTTTGTTGTATCTTTTTTGTTGTTTTTGTTCACATTACGCCATTTCATCTTGTTAAAAGCTTCGTTTCATTTTCCAGTTGCATTAAAACCGTACACACCCTCCCCACGCACACCGAAAAATCTACTATACTGCGCCTCTTTTCTGTTGTTGTTGTTTTCGTTGTTATTTCCTGTGTTGTGCTGGCCATCTGTTGTTGATGTTTTTAGTCACCAAATTTTCTTTCTTTTTCTTTTCTCAAACAAAGTCAATATAGATGTTTAAAAAGACAATTGGGAAAATGAAACCTCATTTTCTTGGAAGCCAAACATTTTTAAAGGGAAGAAAGTATGCAGTGTTTGAGAAAATAAACATCTGAAAATTTGCGCCATCTTAAATTCCGTTATAAAAAAAAAGTTAAATTCATTTCTTAATTTGTTTCAAAGTTGATTTTTTTTATTTATGAGAAAATGCCTGGAATTTCATAACTGGAATTCCGTGGTTGCTATCTGAGAAAAGTCGTCAACGCTTTAAATATTGTGGTGATGTTATGGTCGGATAGTTATTGATCTCACACACACTATTACGCGATAATTATTTTTGGCCACTAAAACCTTATTGCATGATATATGCTGAGATGTGGTGTTAATGTTTGATTTAAGAGAATTCTTTTGGAGACACTCGATAGATGCTGGGGCTGAATTGTATTTTTGATGCACGCTTTTAGAGAATCCTTTACACGATTACACGGGTTCATGGAAATAATAGAATCGATGAACAATTGATTTTTTCGGCAATAGTCCTCTAAAAATGATCATGCAAAGCCTAGAATGATCTCAACTTGTTGTGAAGTTCACCCATGAAATCTTGATGCTCTACCGTTTGTTTTTATCAACTAAACAAGATAAAACGGAACATAATTTTCCAGCTGTTAAAAAATGTAAATGAAACATGTTCTTATTATTTGAATTTCACGCTAAATACATTTTTGAACAAACTTTATGAACAACATCAGAATTTACATATGATTTAGCGTAAATCTAAATAACGTTTATTTCAAATTCTATTTCTTTTCTATTAAGCTGCAAAAAACAATTCGCTAATCATCAGCAAGTTAGACGAAGCAAAGTTGAACGACGATAAAATCACAGAGAGTAATACCGACGATGATGGCTGTTCATCGTCTGACGAAAAAGGCGACGCTGACAAACCTCGCAAGTTACGTCGAAGTCGGACGACATTCACAACTTTTCAGCTGCATCAGTTAGAAAGAGCTTTTGACAAAACGCAATACCCTGACGTGTTTACAAGGGAAGAACTTGCCCTTAGGTTGGATTTAAGTGAAGCCAGAGTGCAGGTAAGAAGTAACTTTATACTTAAAGCTAACCAATTAAAACAATGTATTCCATTAACACGTGCGCAAGGAAATGAAGATTTAAAGAAACTTTCCAGGTTAATTTTGAAGTGTTCTTAGACAATAAATAACACATTTTTAAGGTTAACGCAAATTTCTGGTCAGTCTTTTACACACTTTTTTATCCGTTGATTATATGACATTTAGGTTTCTGAAACTCTGAAGTTAAAATCATGTCTAGAAAACATGGGAGTTATGGCAGCAATTTTGTGCAAGATTTAACTCCTGCGTCTTAATTTCCGTTCAACTAATAAACTTATCCGATTAATTAATTGTTTATTATAATTAGAAGAGAAAAAATTAATTCGTCTCTGCAGGGAGTGCAGTTACTGACATTTTTTGATGACAGAGAAGAAAAATACGCTTTTGTTCTTGTACAGGATGGGGTGTACTTGAATCTAATAGAAGATTTTAATTAAAAACGTCTCGCTGTGGAAATTAAGTCGGAATTAAATATTAGTAAACTTTCTCACAATCTGTTGGGTGTGTTTAAATTGGTGGACATCGAAGTTGTGCTATTGGTTAATTATACTCTATTGTCTTAGTGTTTAAAAAGAAATTTCTTTCCAGCTGTTAAACTGATTATATTCGACAATTTTTACTAAGTTGATAGCTTTCCTCAAATATCCGTTCTTCTGTATTTTGATTGGATCTTGATAAAAATACGTCAATACGATTGGCTTATCCGATGCACGATTTTTTTTTTTATTGAGCATCACTAAAACTTGTTAATCGTTTTTAAGGTGAGCAGGATAAATGAAAGTGGATAGGATAAATGAAGGTAGATGAGACAAGTTTTAAAAAGAAGATTTTAACTCTATGCTGCCTCGATAAGCCAGATTAATTTGATTAATACCTATAAATGTGATTTCCTGCGTAATCTACTTAAAATGTTAGAAGAAATAATTAGTGCGAATGTCAAGTAAATATAACATATAATATTTAATCCTAATTTGTTAATAGGATTAACTTTACAGCTTGACATATCCGTTTTAACGACAGGAAAAACGACAACACATTTTAATGATGTCATTTTTTGGCTGTTTTCGTTAATTAATTTCGTTAAGAGTTAATTTTCGTGAGTATTAATTCTTTTAAGATTTCGTAAATATTTTGTGATCGCAAAATTTTTAGGGAAAGCAAATTAATCACCGTTTTGTTGGGCTCATAAAATGAATTTATTGGATTCGCGTAAAGTAAACCATGTTAAAATTTAACTTATTTTACTGCTGTATATGACCTACTCTTTTTATGATTTGATAATATTTGGTTAAAGTAAATCTCTTATGTGCGTTCGAAAGTGTTACCATATGTCTGTATGACGTTGCCTATATTTTTTGGCTATGTTTTTTTATATGAGACATTTATAAGACACTTAGTAACCAAACTTATAGACTGTTAGAAAACAATTCTGTTGTCAGAAACTTGTGTATTTGTGAAAGTGTAATTTCTGACAACTTCCTTTAAATTCTTCTACCTTGCAGAGCATTAGATGTTGGCTATTACTCGAATTTACCCCTTTTAATTTCTATAAAATTCTTATAAGTGAGTAAAATTGAATGACTTCTGTAGTATGCTTAGAACTTGAAACTTACAAAAATTCATTTTATCAAAAGGAATAATTCAAAAAGTAAATTAAACCGATTTCCCATTTGTTCGGATTCGGACATTCAAGCATTTTCTTATATAAAGTATGCAAAAACCGGAAGATAAGTGAAATAACTTTATTTGACTATCAGACATTTCAAACAGAATGTTAAAATTCGTTCTAGAGTTACACAGTGGTATTTTAGAGAAATCTCAAGTCCTGACATAAACAAAAATTTATTGCTATCATTTTATTCTGTGCTAATTTTGATTCCATTTGAGAAGTCCTAGCAAAAGGTATAGAGGGGTGGTATCTTATAAAATAAAAAAGTATATTTTCTGTATGGAGACACTATAAGGCTTTCGGGGAGGCTTATAAGGGGAAGATCATTGAATTGTAATGTTTTGAGAATCACTTGAACATTAGTCCATCATTTTACAGAAAGCAACCATAAAAACATATACTTTTATTTCAATTCCTTACGTATTACAGAGTCGTCTTCAAACTTTTTGGTCATACATCAGTACCAATAAGTCAAACAAAAAAGCAAGTAAATAATATATTTCAAACATGTTACCGCTTAAGCTTTCTTAATGCATTGTTAGAAATAAAACAAGAGTTAGCGTAATTTTTATCTTTATAATTACACGTTAACTGGAAAAATAATCTTTGAGTCATTCAGAGCTCCGTGTTCTTTGATTATCTTTCCTCACAAAAACAAACAAGCGTGCTTGCAAACAACAAGAATGGTCAGGTCAGCATTTTAAACCTTCATCTTGATCTTATTAAATGGAACATTAATTGTCCTGCTGATTTTATGACGTCACAGCAGTCCATCTTATGTGAAGTGACAGTCATTTATTGTACCAAAAAACGTGTTGTTGGTCAATAAAATAAGCATCAAAACTCATTGCGTCAATTAATCGTGGGCAGGACTGTCAATTAGTAACTCTAATTTAGATTGATAGTCATCATCATCTGTCAGTATTCTGCATGATTTAGGAAAATATGTAACATGTTTCTAAAACTACGTGACCGCTAGATTTTCTAGCTATATTTAGTATTCCCTACGTCATAGAATAACCAGAAAGAAAGGTAATTTGCTATAATTAGTTCAGCCCATCTGTTGTTTCTTAATTTTATGCCAATTAGGCCGTCATTAGAGCTCTTGATTGTGGTCAATTTAAATTACATCTGTGCGAGTTTATTATACACATTAATTAATACATTAATAAATTTATTAATAACCAACTTTTCTTAACCTTTACTCTGCTGCACTGTTGACTACTGAGGTAAAAAAAGTCTGGGTACTATATGGTAATTGATACATTATTACTGTGAAAGTATGTGGGAACAATGAGAACAATGTCATTCTGGCATAAGTAACCGCTGACCACTATGTAATGGGATAATTTTGAGCATGCTTTCAGCATAATTTCAGATATTTTTCTTGTGCAGACAGCAATCCTGAACATTTCACATGGAATATTATTTATAAGAATTTTAAAATGTCAGCTTAGGCCGGATGTGCTTATTTGTTTACCCTTTTCAGTCCCAAATATTCTTATTCGTGTTCTTTCAAAAATGAGGAAAATATTCTTATTCGTGTTCTTTCAAAAATGAGGAAAATATGTGGTCAAATTTGCGGACGTTTATGTTGATAAATATTTTTAGGACTGTAAATTATAAATGATGTTGAAGCCATGTATATTATTTATAAAAAGGTGCATGTATTGAAGTACACAGGAAGAAATAACTGTTCTAAAATAAATGTTTCTTAGTAAATCTAGGTTTAAATTTTGTTCTTAATATATGAAAGAATTCAAGCTGAATACGATATGTTTTAATAGCAGGCACAATCTTAGCCTCAAAGTTCTTATATATTAGGTTCTGATAAAAAAAAATTGTTATGTATCATGTCTTTCTTAATTTCTCAACAAGTTGATGGGGAATTAAACATGTTTTATTCCAAAGCATAGGCTGAGATTATATCTTAAGAATATGTAAACGTACTTAGCCTGCATTCCTTCATACTAAGACCACGTTTACACGTAGGCGAGATGAAATCTCATTCCGGGATGAAATGAAAAGTATATGCAGGTGAGCATTTCAGGATAAACGGCCCAGAAACAAAATAATTCTGAATCAATTATTTCCAAACAGAATTGCCCTTTTTACCAATATTTTTATGTATGTTTTCACAATATTTTTATGTATGTTTTCACAATAATTAGTCATGAATAAACTAACCAATCAAGCAATTAATTAAACAGTTAACTAACCAAGCAATCAATCAATCAAAAAATTAATAAATTAATCAATTAATTAATTGTTAATGACACACCATGTTAACACGTTTAATTTTTGACACATCTCAATAAATATTTATCCCTTAATCCATCTTTCTATCGATTTAATTCCATTTCTATTTGTTATTCAATTTAGTCATCATTTAATCGATTAAAAAATCTGTTTTTGTATTTAGGAAGAGTAATCTCAAACGTCCTGTCATGTACCGTAGAAAACTCTACAATGTAAATACCATCTCATACATGACATCTCATACATGACATCTCATACATGACATCTCATACATGACATCTCATACATGACATCTCACTATGCATCTACAATGTAAATACCATCTCATACATGGCATCTCACTATGCCGATTTCCAATGGCTGCTACGTCGTTCATTGTTGTGTCTAAAAGACATTGAAACTAAGATTGAAAATGCTTGAAATTTGATATTCAAATTAAAATTAGCGAATTAATATTTTTTATGCCAAGTGAAATCATTTGCTTGTACTCCAGCTGTTAAAAAGCAAAATCGATGAAAAATCATTACCTAACTTCGAAATCGTTATAAGGTGTTTATAAGCCTATAAAATGTGTTCAGTTTATCGAAATACTGAATGCAGTGATGAGATAAATCTTTTTTTAAGAAATCCAAAAGCATGTAGGACACATCAGTAGGTTTATTACCGTACGTTAGTCAAAACATCACAATGATCTTCAAGACTTGTTTCTATTTGGCTGCATCTTCTGCTATCGAGCAGAAATCAATTTCCATCGAGCTTTTCGATTATACAATATATATTATTTGTTGTTTCTTTGTGTCGTTTGTTACATGGTAATCAACTTTACTATTTTTTGTTAGGTTTGGTTTCAAAACAGAAGAGCAAAATGGCGCAAACGTGAAAAGTCTTTACCTGAAGGGATCAGCAACTTTTCACATACTGACGTCATCACAAGACCACCCAATGATTACCACCCGCATTTCTACCCAAGACACCACACGTCACCTATTTTAAGGTCACCGCCGAGTATCTTAATACCAAGGCATCATCCGTACAGAGGTTCCGTCTCTCCGCCGCTGTACCAATGCCATCATTCACCTACATCGCCATCGCCCTTACCGCCAACTCTTCATCAGGCTATGTCACCGCGAGGACGTCCATATTGTTGTCCTACGTCACGACCTAGACTGGATGCAGTACCCTATTTGAAGTCGTTTGAACAGGAGTTTTTAGACTTAAAAAATACAAGCATAAACGAACTGCGCTTCCGGGCTAGAGAGCATAAAGGTTTTGTTGATATGGATAGTTCGCATAGACGATAAAAGAAAATGTTTTCTGAGTTTATTTTGTTCGGTTCGGGATGAATGAGTGAATTATTAAATTGAAATGAATGTGTAAATAAATGTGTGAATAAATGTGTGAATGAATTAACAAATAAAAAAATGAATGAGCCAATCATCAGATCCTATGACACCTCCACTATTTCGCTAAGTAATATATCAGTAGTCGGAAAATGACCCAATTGACTAATATAGAAGATTTAACTTTAAAAACTGTGTCGCGGTGCCTGATCATTGAACACCGTAATCCTGTGTCGCGGTGCCATTGAACACCGTAATCCTGTGTCGCGGTGCCTGATCATTGAACACCGTAATCCTGTGTCGCGGTGCCATTGAACACCGTAATCCTGTGTCGCGGTGCCATTGAACACCGTAATCCTGTATCGCGGTGCCATTGAACACCGTAATCCTGTGTCGCGGTGCCATTGAACACCGTAATCCTGTGTCGCGGTGCCATTGAACACCGTAATCCTGTATCGCGGTGCCTGATCATTGAACACCGTAATCACACGTTTCTTTTCCATAAGCAGCAATTTAATGTGTGAATAACTTTCTTCGACTTTAAACATTTAATCGATTTAAAAGAAACAAATTGCTTGACAGTTGAATCAATTAAAAAAGTTGTTAAACACGTCTGTGCTCTTTCACATTTTTAAAGGACTACAAAACAAACAAGTCAGCGAAAGAAAATCTACCTGTTACTTTAGAAATGTGTCTTGCTGTAATAGAAATTATCCAACCATGACGGAAAGCGCTTCACAGTTACACCATGTCACCCCCAATCACGATAGATTATCTTATTCAAGTTGCCGTTTCCGTTTTCAAAGTATACCTATATCTCTTTATAGAGACTATATTATATATATGAAATAATATGCGATGTGTAAATATAATATGTATATATTTGTCTATGTTTCCAGTAACAAAGTTATTTGAAAAAATATGTTTAATTTCTCGTTCTTATACCTCAATAAAAAGTCAAAAGTACACGAGAAAGGTTACACGCGTGTATGATATCGCATTTTATAGCGCACGAATGTATGATATCGCGAATGATAGCGCACGAATGTATGATATCGCAATTGCTAGCGCACGCGTGTATGGTATCGCGAATGATTGCGCACGCGTGTATGATATCGCATTTCATAGCGCACGCGTGTGGTATCTTATTTAATAGCGCACGAGTGTACGACATCGCAATTGCTAGCGCACGCGTGTGTGATATCGTATTTGATAGCGAACGTTCTCTTGTGTATTTTCAAACATTTTTAACTGCGTGTAGAATTTTTGAATTGCATAAATTACAGCAGGATAAAATTTATGAAAATATTATGATAGCAGCGTTGCAGAAAAAATAAGAAAATGCTGTGTTTTTTAAAAAATCATGATAACGAAAATCGTGATAATTTTGCCGTAGCAATAGTAGGTATAATTTGAACGGAAAATCACAAGAACAATACTTATGAATTCGTTCCGCGGAATATGCGTACTAAAATACCGAATAACATGAAAACGAGATTAGTTATGAGCAAATTTTAGTTTGCAGCGAAGTAGTGCAGATATGGTTTGTTTACTTAAAATATTTGCAAAAATTAATTTGTCATACAGATTGTTATTAACATTTGGTGGTAATATGGGATAATAGCATGTATCTGCCACACATTGGGCCGTTCTAATTATTCTTAATGTTAAATTATCTAGGTATTAGCTAACTTTGAATATGTATAGTTTAGTATAGTTTTGGTATAGTATTTATAACTTATATTTTACACATTTGTGATTTTAGCATTAGGATATTAATTTGACTTGGTGAGGCAAGTTGGACTTTAAACTTTCCTTGAAATGTTCTTGCTTATTTTTGTCACATTTTAAGCCTCATTAAGGATCATTTCCGACGTACTGCCTAGACGTGGATAATTTTGTATAATTTTGTTTACAAAATGCTTGTCATGTCGAACTTGAACTTTAATCAGAGAAAACAATATGAAATTTTTTTGTGAGGTAAAAACAAAATTTTTGGTTTTATATTTTCATACATCGACACTATGGAAGAATTCCATGGAGATTATATTTTGTGAATAAATATTTTGAACAATAAGCAAAAAACAAAATAAGGACCTGGTTTTTAAGAACATTGAGACTGAGATTTTGCCAAAAATTAAGTACGTTTGCAGCTGAAATTCAGACATTCTTATAAGAAAAAGTTATATATTATTTTATTTTCCTTTTTTTTGGATAAAAACTTAAAAAAACAGGGTCTCATTTAAAAAACGACTTTCGGTAAGAGAGAGTAGTGACAGAAAGATTGTGACAGTTACATAAGCACAACAGCCAGTAGTTTGAAAATATTAAATTTAAATATCATTATGCACAACAAATGTTAAAAATGCTTTGTTGATAACTCATGCAGCTAAAGCTATAGCTACAACCATAGACAAAATACTTGTGAAAAAATGTTATCAGAAAATTCAGCCTTTTCATTATTCTTGATATTGAAATCTCTTTCCTGTATCACCTGTACTCCACAGTCAATGTTACTTATCTCTACTCCAGGTTTCTGGAATACTTCTATTAGCATCAGCCAAGCATATTCAATATTCAATATTGATTTTGGGGGAAGGGAGAGCTCAAAATGAAATTCACAATATATTTTTCCAGGGTTGTAGCTTAGCTGGCTACTTGTTGTTTGGCCTGGTATATGCTACCAGCAAGCTAATTTTATATTTTTAAACTGATCAGAGTCATATGAAGGTGCAAGTGGCACCTTCATATGACTCTGTTAGCGTTAGTAAACCGTAAATCAAGTTTTTATTTTCTATAGTGGTAAGAGTTTTTCAGAGCATCTCCCAGACAGTGGTATGAATTGCATATAAAATCTTAGTTTTATAATAGTGTACTTTCTTTTATTTACCTTCAAAAAAGATTTCATACCTGCAATCCTCAGGCATCACGTGCAATTAATAATGAACTCAATTTCTAGCTTTTTTCTTTTAATCGTTGGCTATAGGTTAGGTAATACCGCGACGTAGGCGCCTCCTTGGTATTTTTTGGTTTCCAAACATTAGGATATATTACAGTTTTAATTGTTTTAGTTGTCAGCCGTATCCAATGACAATGTGATATACTGTAGACCAGAATATATGGAAACCGACTTAATGTACTCCTTAAATTTAAGTTCAATCTGTTAAAAAAGAACTTGTACCAATCTATAGAGCTCAGAGAAGATAGAAAAATATATATGGATTTTTTTTTTTGCAATTCCGAGTTATTGTCCGCATTGGAAACTATAATTTAATTCTTTCCACTTTTTCATATTTACTCACTTCAGGTGGATTTTGTATACAAGTTGTTCTTTATAAAATAGGGGTATATTTAGTACAGAGATAGAAAAGAGACAAGTTCAATGGAGATCAGAGAAGCTTTACAGAATGTCTACGAACATGATATTCACAAAAAAATGTTCAATACTTTTTAAAAACACATTTATTTGACCATTACAAATAATAAATAAAGAAAAAAACTTTAAAACCTTGTATATATTTTGATATATAATCTCATTTCGTGTTATTCACAAAGTATCTACAGATATCATTTTACTCGAAGACGACGTTGTTTTAAATTTATCCACTTTAAAAAAAATTGTCAATTCGAATGTCTAAAGTGCTTTTAGAAAATAATTACAAAATTTTATAGACGACAGTAGTGAATTTTCTCACCAAACTAATTCGCGCACTTCATCCAAAACGAGAAATTTCATTTACTTTCCTTGAGTCCTACCTGGTACAGGCCAAGTTAACTCATCTCTTCCATTGCACAGAAAAATCGCCTATATACAAACTCTTTTATCATGTTAAAAATTTTCTCTTTTATTGATACAAGCGTGCTCTATGTTTATGTTAAATTTCTTTTCATGAAACAAAATTCCAGTGCAGTGTCTCAACTACTCGTCGTTCCGTGTCGGATGATTTTGACGAGCGCGACGTCGTCGTTAGTTTTGATGGCGTTTCGACAGGCGGAGATGACGTGTGTTTTTGATTTGCCAACTGAAACGAAATTTCAACCAGATTTTTTAGTGCCCGGTTGTAATGGGCTTGAAAAAAGAAAATATTTAGACCACGCGGTAATGAGATACAGTCGACTTTTTGAATTTGAATTTTTAGGGTACCGAGTAAATCGTTCGATTTATTCAGATTTTGAGACATCAGGTGTTCCAGTTTTCCAGCATTGACTGTATGGGCTTTCTCTAAAATTCAATTTTATAACAAAATATCCGCCGATCTAATACTGGAATTCCTCATACTCACCTCGCAGGTTTCCGGCTTTCTGTATAGTCTGATTGACAACTTTCAAACATTTCAACAACTCCTCATGGTTTGTGCAACGTATTTTGTAACCGTTGATCAAGTCTCGATTTAAATCAAACAGCTCCATATAACTACGTTTCATATTTTTCCTAAAAAAACATATGTATAGAGAACGAGTACGGTTTTAACAAAGACATTTTGGCAAGAAAAAATTGTGAATTTTATAGGTGGAATTCAATTTGGCGATTGCAGCAATATTGCTATTGGTTACTATTGCTAGACTTGCTAGACTTTTCACGCAGTTTGTTTTCCGTCAGAGCACAGCATTAAAATGCTGTCAATTTCTCAAATTCTACCTTTAAAAGGGCTTACGATCTGACACTAGACTGGGCTTTCCATAGAATGTTAGAAGCCACAACAATAAAAACAACCTACATATCGAAGAGCAATCCAGCGTCTTCACTTCGAACGACCAAACTTCGAATAAGATTGGAGTGATCAGCCATTTCAGCTGTGAGTTGCTTGCACACATTGTGTAGTTCATCAACCTATGTGAAACAAGCGAAATTTTAATGGACCTACCGTTTGGACTCATTTTGCTTACGAATCTGCCATTATCGGGTCGAAAAAAAAAATTCTCAAAAAAACTGACTTCGTCATATATGGAGGGTTAATTGTTCTCAATTTTTGTGCAAAAATCAGAATAAATTAATGATCTTATTCTAAAAAATGTCCTACAAACAATATTTTAGGTCATTTCATTTTGCGCGTAAATCCGCCATTTTTGAGCCAATAATATTTTTTCTCAAAAAACTGATTTTGTCACATTTGAGGGTCTTTTGTTCTGTATCACCATGCAAAAATCAGAAAAAAATAATGATCCAATCCTGAGAAATGTCGTAAAAACCGTATTTTTGGACCATTTTGGATCATTTTGCGCATAAATCCACCATGTTCGAGCAAATAAATTTTTTTCTAAAATAACTGACTTTGTCACATTCGAGGGTCTATTCTCCAATTCTGAGAAAAGCTGGTAACGGACGAACGGACGGACACATGTCATTTTATAAGACCTCATCTGTACACGAAAAAGGCGTTAACGGAAGTCTCCGGGCGTCCACACTGTTTTTTTTTTATTCTTTGCAAAGATTACTATTTAAAAAAACAACATACACCATGTAAATCACACAGCAAAAATAACCAATGACCGGAAACAAAGGCCTACCTTTACTAAAATTGATTTCAATTCTTCCATATGGTCTGGAAATTCGGCCAGAGATTGCAATTCCTGTATGTCAAAGTAAAAAGTACAAGATGCGCGAAATGTCTAACCATTTTTGTGAAACAGAAATTTAATTTTATTACTAACAACAATAACAACAACAGAAATTTAAAGGAAATACCAGCCGTTATTCACGACATATTGAAAAGTTTAAAGTGCTTTGTTTTTCGTGACATGATTTGGCTAATGTGTATACAGAATTTACCATCATAAAATAAAGTTCTCAAACGCACGTCAAACATTTGAAATTTTATACGTGATAAAATCGTTTCACATGGTTCGTAACATTGAACCACAGTTTATCTTAAATTCAGAAGTCCATGACATAAGCAAGCAACATCCTTCAGCAGATAGATGACACAGTGCTTAATCACGTGCGGGACATGGCTCCTCCTTGTGACGCAACAACAACGTTAATGCCTCTTCATTTTGAGAAAGCAAATCTCCAATTTCTTATAAAAACGTGTAAGAGTTTCACACATATTAGACAGTTGTTATGCTGCATCTCAACATCATAAAATTTGCACTGTCAGCAATATAGCGGTGACATAATTTGTAGTATCGCTTTAGGAACGCAAGTAGAATTTCGATATGGGTCCAAACAACCCATAACTTCTTGACAAAACATACATTAGACAATAAAAAAAGAATACGAACCTCTATGGCCAAGAATGAAGCTAAGTTTTGTATAATATCACCAGCCAAGCCGATATCATCCGTTCGAATGATTACCTAAAGATAGCACGTAACATAACCATCCGGCCATTAAAGTGAATCCATTGAAAAGTGGTGAAAACTCTTAACATTTACGCTTCTAATAGTCTGTCTCAAAACGTTCTAAGCAGTGAGGCTGTTCTGATTGATTTACACATCGAGTGAACAAAGCAACGCACCTGTCCCTGCGATGACATGGTGATGTGAATTGGTAGTTGAGTACGAGCTGATAAAAATTTCATGTCCAGTTCTCCTCCTGTTGCGGTGATTTCGTTCGTGAGCAGAAAGTTTTGATTGGCCCATAACACCACCTGTTGATAAAAATTAGAACAGCATTAATTAATTAAACACATTTTGTGGATCGAAAAAAACACCACTTCGCCGCAGCAAATTGGTTTGTACTGAACAAAAAAGAAATATAAACATAACAAAAAAAATACTTATCATCAGCAAAATCATTGACATATTTCGCAAGTTGAATAACATAAACAATTAGTTATACCAAACAATGCTACGGTATACTTTAAAGTACTAATTTCAACGATTGCAAAATAAATGCAAGCGAATGGAAGTTAAAGTAAATGTTACGAATTTTGGGAATCAAGAAGACAAAAACAAACAATGGCAACAGGCAATTGGTTGTGGTTGGACGGCAAAATGACATTATATGTAATAGCTAGTCAAATTTTTGGCAGAAATTATCACACGCAGAAGAACTAATTTCTGCACACTAAAATTAAAACACAAGAATTTTATTGTACTGATAAAATTCAAATATATCAATGCGCAGATCGGATAAAACAACAACCTCAAGTTTACATTCTTACGTAGAAGAAAACAATAACAACACGCACCCTGTTGACTCTTTCGTTGACATCAAATTTGACAAAGGATTTCGGTTCTGTGTACCCTTCTGGACATATCTCATACAGTGAAAATCTAAAAGAACGAAGTAGAGTCAAGAACAATCTTACACAATGCAGTATATAACAAAAAAACTAAAAAATCAATATATGGCTCAATAAATCCAATTTCCTTATGAGATAATAACAAGATTTTACTTTAGGAGATCCTAAAAAATTAAACATCCTTGGTTGCACAGGACAACGAAACAACGCTAGGTAGAGGTACTAACAAGGGAAAGATCTTTTAGAGAGCTTCTAATTAAGAGGAGATACTATTTTTGCGGAGCAAAGCGTAGTGAGCGTCAGCGCACGGAGCCTATTTCCTCATTATACAAGCCAAATATAAAGAAAAAGTAAGTATGGTGGAGAGTATATAGGATTTCGTCCCTATACATCCAAATTATCATGGTTACTATGGAAATATTAAAATTTCGTCCAAAGGATCACAGTAATCCAGCAATTTAATATGGTCATTCTCTAGTACATTTTTTAGTAAGCGAGACAACATGTTTTTAGCACGGCGATGGAGTTTTTGTTGTTTGTTAAAGATGGTGCCAAGCTTAAATGGTGCTGTTTCCAGTTGAGGCTAAATATGCCTACACATTTTAGCCACGTGATACATAAATTACTTTCACTAATATCACGTGACCGTTTATCGGACACATAGCGCCTCAAACTCAAACTTTCGTTAATCTAAAGCTATATCGCAACTAAATGAAGGACTTGTTCAAGAAAAGGAAGAAAGGGTATGTTTAGCTAGCTAGTATATCACTATTTTTTACATGTAACGAACTCTTTCTTATTCTCACTTACACCTAAGGCTAGCTAGCATAAAACTACCGACTGAGCTGGAATAATAATAGAACTTAAATAGCTATAAGACTTTTAGCTAGCTGGCATAAAATAGAGCAAACATATAACATATACAGCTAGCATAAAACTAGCTACAAAGCTAGCATAAAATTAACTCCTTAGCTGGGATAGAACTACCAATATTGCTAGCATAAAATTAGCTATTTTTGCTCGCATAAAATCAGCAAAATAGCTAGCTAGCTGGCATAAAAAAATTCTTTCAGACAGATTTTCTAGCTATAGCTAGCTAGCTTTACATATACTACACAGTGTGTGAGATAATTCTACTCTCTGGGAAATGTCCCGTCACATAGCTTGTTCTAGCTACAATTGTGCACAAAATTTGTTGTCTCTGGCAATTTTATACCAAAAACCAAGAACCATAAAGTTTAGCAAAGTCAGCAAAAGAACATAGCTAGCTATAGTTACATAGTCTGCAAATAGTACGTTACGTTCCCACTTATGATCAACTTTGTTAACCCTGCCGCTGAGCATACACCAGTGCGGCTCAAGTTACAGAAACGGAAATTATTTGAATATATAGCTATATATATATATATATATCAGGAAACTTTTTTAACGTCTACATCACCGAGGCATTTATATAAATTCTGACAAGTGGTTCCCGTGCAATCATCAACACCTACTGAAAATTTCAGAAAAATGAAAAAATTTCCTGTTCGGGAAATCTCATAATTTTTGAACCAGAAAATAATTTCCTGATAAAGAAATATTTTCCGTTTTTGTAACTTGACCCGAACTGTACACTGATGTCGGACACCATTCTTTTTCCGTTTAACCTTTTTTAGCATTTTCTAATTTATGCCCTGAACGTTTACACCAATGCGGGATATCAAGCTTAAGTCCAGTAGCCTAATTAATTGCTATTATTTTGAAGTTTCTGTTCAGTTGGAAATAAGAATTTTTTATCCTATTGTCATGCAGGGTAACAACGGCTGTTTCCGCTGTTTTTATTTAAACCGAAGTTGCAGTAAAGTTTTTTTGAAAAATGTATTACGCCTATCCGATTTCACGATTAATTTTTGATCGTGCACAAGAGCTTTTCCCATAAAATATTGCAGGAAAATGTTACAAAATAAAATTGCTGAGTGATTGTTTTATCTGTGTAGGATAACAACAGGCTGTTTACTGTCTGTTTATTTGAAACGAAGTTAGGATAGTTTTTCGGAAAGGGGAATTATTTCGAAACGTATATGTGCGCCACAGTATATCTATACTAATCACTCAGCCTAGTGTTAACGGCAAGCTATTACCTGTGTTTCTATTTAACAGAAGTTGTGCTAAAGTTTTTTTGAAAGGGTTTGTTTACCTATACTAATGGCGCACCACAGATTAAAGTACATATATATTTTAAGTTTCACCGGGAACATTTTGTGAAAAATAAAAAAGGTTTGCTGACTGTTTTCGCTATGACATGGCACAATATGTAAATTGTGTTTTTATTCCAGCTAAAGTTGAAGAAATATATTTTCTGAATCTGAAAAATATAATTACACCCGAAACGCCTTAAATGTTGTGTGTTTCACTCGATTTACGATATACTGCACACCTGTACTAAGGCGCTCCACCTGAATGTGTGGTACAGTTTACAATTTGTATTAACTGTTCCACCAAGCGTTTTACGCCAGGTAACACAGTTACTTGTGGCTTAACCAGCATTTCTCAAAAGGTTAATTAACTAGGCTGTGTGCTGTAAATTCCTAAGTGTATATAATATTCACCATTTTGTATATATATATATTTATGCCCTGCTGGTCTAATGGCTATGACACTCATGCAAATGAGAGATCCAGGTTCAAATCCTGGACAGGGCTAGGAAAAACATAATTATCTTGCACCTACAACAACCAGGTTTTCATAAGTATATGATATTAGCTATATTGAGTTTAATAGGTAATCTTTGAGTCGTAGAGGGGGGAGTTGCATACATTTATCACTTTCATTTATAGAGCCCAAAAATGCTTTGTTTTTTGTAATAGATCTATCACTTTATGGTAAAAAGTTTTGTGTTGATAAACCTGGTAGGCACAAGAAACCAAAAAAGGCGTTTTTTAATAAATTTTTTTGCCTTTCTCGTGGACTTCTCTGATTATTTCTATATCTTGACTTTTTAATGTTGTTGTCATTGGAACCAAGTTAATCTCAGATTTATCAAAAAATGATATGGCGTTATGACCGATTGTTTAAATACTTGTATTGGCACATAATTCTGCTAACATGATTCACTGTATATTGACCTGAGATAAATTTGGGACTTTTTTTTTGAGATATTGAATTTGAAATATTTGCACCTCAATATTTTCTATACTCCTGGACTAATATGATAATTATGTTAGATATATTGAGTATACGCAATCTTTGAGTTGTAGGGGGGAGATTTTCTATTAAAGTCAGGCACCCCTGCCTTGCCGTTCCATTGCCTTGCCAGCACTGACCGTGCCTTTGCCTACCCTTCCTATGCCTTTTCTGGTGCCTGCCTACTATGCCCTTGCCTGTGCCTCCCGTGCCTTGCCTACCCCTGCCTTCCTAAATCCTCTTCCTGTTTCCTTGTCTGCCTTTGCCGTGCCCTACCTTGGTAACTGCCTCGTTAATTCAAACACGTGATATTGTTGGCTAAAAATACAAATAAAAAATAAAGTCAGATTAACATCTTAATTGTGTTTACTTGTAACGTTTCTAAACAAAAACAACCAAAAAACAGACAAAACAAGTATCAGACAAATCAACAACACGAGCCTTTTTATTTTACTTCGTATAAACCACATTAAGATAGTTCAATAAATTGATTGGCTGAAAGCAACAGTTCAAACTGCGCTCATTTAATTTGAATGAACATTTCCTTATGAACGAATGTTTTATACCCATTTCCCTTTTTACTTTATCGCTACTCGATATCTAGTCATCTCACCTGTTTTTGTATCCCACAAAAGCTTTGATATGCAGGTCGACAGGAATATCACGAGGTGGGTAGATGGGTATTTGAAGCATGTTCGAAAGTTCAGGTTGTTGAGGATGAATGACAAAACTTTCACCATCAAATATACCTAAATACGGAGAAAACATAATAATAACAGCGTATAAATAAAAGCCATTCCTAAATAAAACGTTTTGATAAAAATGTGGCAGTGGCGGAGATACATTTTATTATTTTAGTATTTTAGTATAATACACTAAAATTTCAAAGCTTTTTTAATATTTATTGTTAACAAGCTTCTCGATTAGCCCTTTAAGAAAACAGCATAGCTTCAAAGAATTCTCCTATATCTTTTCTCTCTTCAGCTACTAATACAGAAAATAAAATTCTCAAGACCTGTTCAGTTTAAGTCCTAATTTTTTAGTGAAACAATTTTAACAGTAAAGTGTCAGAGAACGACATAACAAAAACCAAGAAAAACATCTCGCTACCTTCAGCGAAGATCATCACACATCGTACAACAGTCTCGTTTGTCGTTCGGACGGTCAATTCCACGTAAGCTGGGTATTCTTCGCTGCCGGCTACAACATGTAACGACGTCTGCAGCTGTGTATTTGCTGGTATCAAGCCGTAGTTGGACGGCATACTTTGACCACTCTCCAATTTAACAGCCACCTGGGACAACAAACAAGGTGTTAGTCCCGAGGTTTTTTATACATGTTATAAGAACGTCTTAGCTGACGCTGGATGTGGTGGGTTTTTAAAGAAATTGTGACTTATTATTTCAAGTACGTTCTTAACTTAACAATTATCTTTAAAAAAACAATAAAACTGTCAACACCAGTTGTTTAAAACCTATCCACAACTTCATGTCCAAAATTATTTTTTTCATTGTCAGTCACTAAAATCAAGAATCAACAGCCAATTTCGTAGCACCTTTGTTGAACTTTTTATGCACGGCTCCTGACTCTTGGTAAAACATATCACCTTGACTCAAACATCAACAATCAATGTTACGTCCTTGTTTCCATATAATTTACTCTTGTGCTTTTACACATGGCAAATTTGGATTAAAATGCTTATAAGAGCATGTTTTCATTGGTTTCTGAAATCACATGTTTTGTTTATTGCATACAAAATTATCATTTACTGCAAAATTTAATGGGTATGAATTCTTATTTCACAATGCCACAACAATAAAAATTTGCAACAAATCCATGGTACGCTTTTCTAATTTTATTGCTACCACATATGGTCAAAATGTACCGTACTGCAAAAAAATCTTTCAGTGCATAACAAGATTGCCCCTGAAAATTTAATTTTAACTCTAGTAACTTTTCAAGTAATTTTAAGTTTTCAAGTACATTCAGACAGCAAGGACTGAAGTAACTTCATTGTGTGCATTGTTACCCCTTCAAAATGTGCTTCCTAGCTAACACAAAACAAACTCATAAAATTTGTTAAAATTCCCCTTCGTACAATTTTTCGTCCCCTTTCCTAAACTTTCTTGAGTTCGATGTTTGCAAACCTATGGACGGACGCGCCAGACTAAAAAGTTAAGCACTCCAAAGAATGGCTTTCGATAACATACAAAAGCTATAGCTACAATGTTGATGAAAAAAATTGTAAAGAAAAAGAAAAAGGTATTTCACAGCAAATGTCCAGCAGAGAACGATATTTTCTGTCTTTAGAACAGTTGAACAGTAATAACATAACATAAAATTATACCGGACAAAATAGCTAGTTCATAAATGAGAACAATTATTTTAAATTTAAAATTAAAAACTTAAGAAAAGTAAAAACTAGAAAGTTGCATACGTTGTAGTGCAAGTTTGAAAAGAAAATACAATCAGTGCCCTGCAAATGTGTTTGATCACGACTATCCTGCTCCAGTGATTTCACTAAATTCATTTTTCTTTATATGGAAAAAAGCTTTCCCTTTAAATTTTTTTTTTTGCATAAACTAGCTTGTTTTATTTATTTCTTCAAATTTCTTTTCATATAGACAATGTTCTTTTTAATGGAAAGCTTACAAAATAATACCAGTTGCTTTTCAATAATAAAAAACAATGGTACCAATTTTTTAGTTCACGTACTTTCCGATATTTTTCAACACGAGTGGATTTTCTGTTTAAGTACTTACTCTGCTATTTTCTTCATAGTTTGATATCTCGAGCAACAGGTTTTGCTTTCGTTGAGACAGCTCTCTTAATGCATCTTGTTGTACCGTCAAATCGGCGACCGGTTGTTTATTCTCGGATACCGTGGGAACAAATCCCTTCACTAAAAAAAAGAATTGATATCAAGATAACTTTGCAACTTTAAATTTTTCGCGTTTTTCCAGCATATACACACATATATATATACACACATTTATAGACATTTATTCAAGTGAATGTCCATCAATTTTTTCTCCTAACAATACACACACTTAACTTATTACACGAAAAGTGTCTTACCTTCTCCATCCATCGAGCAAACGACCAACTGGTCTTTACCATCCATTCGGTAGTCAGCATCTAAAACAGCTGAAACAGCAGTGCTCAAGTTGTCTTTGAACACAACTTCTCCGGTACGATCGCTTCTTGCATCCACCTACAGAAAAACAAGTTTTTTCGATTCCTGGCACCTGTCAATAGAGACCGAACAAACGCAAAATTACTTGAAATTGCACTCAAATGATTTAAGGGAAATAACCTGGCAAATTTTAATAAACTTCATAACATAAACTTTTGAATGAATGTCAAAATTTCATTCTTAGATTATCATCTGCGATTTTAAAACTGCAAAAATATATAATGAGAATGAGAATGAACAGAAAATATTCTCGATTTTTAGGTTCATCAAGGTATAAAAATATTTCTCTAGTGTTTTAGTTACTGAACACGTGGCTGAATAACAAGTCTGTCGTTTTCATCTAGCATGTCACAGACTTTAAAAAAGGCTTACTATTAACTTCAGTGAACTTAAGTGTAAATACAATATTAAATATACAGAGACGATTTATTTCATTGGAAATTTCATCAGTATATCTTGAAAGTCAAAAGTAAAGCAATGCCAAACAGGTCTGATCACAACGAGATTCAATAAAAAGTACCTTTCCATTAGACCACCCAGTCACAAGTTCTGGTACACCATCTCCATCTAAATCGAAACTGTGGATGGTTACAGCTTGATTTTTTGACTAAAAAGTAAAAAAAGGTTCTTCTACACTGATATCAAGTAAAAATTGAATAGATTTCTGC
This sequence comes from Hydractinia echinata, assembly GCA_030067915.1. Taxonomy (NCBI): domain Eukaryota; kingdom Metazoa; phylum Cnidaria; class Hydrozoa; order Anthoathecata; family Hydractiniidae; genus Hydractinia; species Hydractinia echinata. Next base: position 150,249 of record JASGCC010000117.1, read on the forward strand.
AAAAAATTGAATAGATTTCTGCAAAAATGCCTCTTTCACATAACCTTACAATGTAAAATATCAAAGAAATAGAAAGTACTTCATGTTTAATACAAAGTACTTCGTGTTTAATACAAAGTACTTCGTGTTTAATACAGAGTACTTCGTGTTTAATACAAAGCACTTCGTGTTTAATAGAAAGTACTTCATGTTTAATACAAAGTACTTCGTGTTTAATACAGAGTACTTCGTGTTTAATACAAAGCACTTCGTGTTTAATACAAAGTACTTCGTGTTTAATACAAAGTACTTCCTGTTTAATACAAAGTACTTCGTGTTTAATACAAAGTACTTCGTGTTTAATACAAAGTACTTCGTGTTTAATACAAAGTACTTCGTGTTTAATACAAAGTACTTCGTGTTTAATACAAAGTACTTCGTGTTTAATACAAAGTACTTCGTGTTTAATACAAAGTACTTCGTGTTTAATAGAAAGTACTTCGTGTTTAATAGAAAGTACTTCGTGTTTAATAGAAAGTACTTCGTGTTTAATACAAAGTACTTCGTGTTTAATAGAAAGTACTTCGTGTTTAATAGAAAGTACTTCGTTAAAGTCCGTTTAATAAAAGTACTTCGTGTTTAATAGAAAGTACTTCGTGTTTAATAAAAAGTACTTCGTGTTTAATAGAAAGTACTTCGTGTTTAATAGAAAGTACTTCGTGTTTAATAGAAAGTACTTCGTGTTTAATAGAAAGTACTTCGTGTTTAATAGAAAGTACTTCGTGTTTAATAGAAAGTACTTCGTGTTTAATAGAAAGTACTTCGTGTTTAATAGAAAGTACTTCGTGTTTAATAGAAAGTACTTCGTGTTTAATACAAAGTACTTCTTGTTTAATACAAAGTACTTCGTGTTTAATACAAAGTACTTCGTGTTTAATACAAAGTACTTCGTGTTTAATAGAAAGTACTTCATGTTTAATACAAAATACTTCATGTTTAATACAAAGTACTTCATGTTTAATACAAAGTACTTTTAATGTTTAGTACAAAGTACTTCGTGTTTAGTGCAAAAACGGTATAAAAAATAAAACAACCTTGACGCATCAAACTTAGCAGACCATACACACAAGAACCAAGAATAAATAAATAAAAAAAACACCCACTTTTATCCTCCAGTAACGAGCACTTCTATCGTAAACTCCAACTGTACCGTTCGATAGAGCATAACCAAATCTGCTATCATATAATGCATGCAGTGAAGTAACAGCCTATAAAACAACAAGTTCAATTAATGATAGAGAAGTCGTTATAGCGAGAAACATAACATAATCTCGGTCGCAGTCCGTGCTCCATAAGAAGGAGACAGAAAGCATGTGATCCTGCAATTTAACTTGAGACAACGAAGTATTAAAATGGATTATGACTTAATAGAAAAAAATAAAGTAGAAGAACCCAAGGATTACTTAAGTTTTTAAATGAAAGGAAAAAGAACTTGTAGCACGAGTGTTATTAGCTATGGAAAATAACATACAGCCTATAAAAACCGCAGCAGAAGTAGAGCATCAGCTTAGTATTGAATACAAGCAAATATTAAAAATTGACAGCTAACTATTCCTGAACCCTACAAAATATGGGTGGTTAGATGAAGATGAAGATGAAGAAATGTTATTTTGGCCAATGGTTATGTACCCAGGTATTTAATTATCTCATGATTTACCTAGCAGAATTAGGAAGCAAAGGCATTTAAAACAATTAACTTTAAATGATATTGCTGCTGTTATCGAAAATGTCGTACCAGAGAATATTCTATTTACTGCAGTCTCTAAACCCGAAGTCGAGTCACTTGAGACAGAGAATGATCAGAAAAAGCCAAGAAAGATTTAATCAGGATATATAACATAATTCTTATGTCATCAAATAAATCAGAATTTGTTGACAATATTAAAAAAATGGTTAAAAGAAGTCAGCCAAAAGAAATTGAAGGAATACCAAGGTAAAGCTGCAAATAAAAATCAGTAATTACTACATCTAAAGAGTTGCCAAGGGCGGTGGATATATCGATATGTGGCCAATTAACCAAAATGTTTCTGGTTTAACATTTGTGGACCCCAATATAACAGCCTTTAAATACGGAAGTACAATGGAAAATGATGCTGTGAATTGGTTTGTATTTAAACAGTGAGATACCATTTATAGCTGGAAGTCCAGACAGAATAATTTGTGGCTCTTGCTGTCCTCAAGCATGCTTAGATAACAAGTGCCCTTATCCAATTAATTACATATTGCCAACTGTGCCGAATGCAATTTTATTATAATTGAGTAAAAGATGAAAATGAAAATACTTTATAATGCCAAATACAAATGTGTGTAACTAGACTAAGTTTTCTTACTTTGTTGTATGGACACCACATGGAACAGTTGTTGACAAAATTATTTTTGATAAGAATTTATGGAGTGATTGGAGAGAAAAGCTGATAGAGTACTATAAATTTTATTGAAAGTGTTTTTAATGAACCTCAAACTTGTAAAGAAAAAGTAAAAATCACGCCTGCTATATATCTAAAAAATAAAGATGTAACAACAATGTTTACATTCTCCATAAATTCGATTAGTGAAAATAAAAATATTTTGCAAGTTGATTGACTATTGGTTTTTAACACCGGGTTCGGGAAGTAAATAATCGCATGCATGTTAGTTCTCAATGTTTACATTTTTTAGCCAGCAGATTGATTAAATTTAATTTATGACATTTCATTGGCTTTTGATATACAGCTTTGGAGTACCTACAAAGGTGCCTGGTAAAAGTAGCACCACTTGATTAACTTTCTGCGCCACTAAAACAGTACTGGGTAAACCAACACAGGCAAAGAATATCGTAGAAATATTTGTTGTATTTTAGGAAAGTAGCTACGAAAAAAATCTTTATATTCTACCAAAACTTCTCTTTTTAAAAGATACCCCAAAGATATTATCATTTAGTAAAAAAAATTTAGGATTGTTTTTAATAAGCACAGGCTTAAGATTACACAGTGCAGCACAATATCATCAGCATGTCGCAACATAGTTTTCCCTTTCCTGCAAACTTTTATTCTGTTTTTTGCTCATTCTACATGAATTCTGAGGTTTGCAACATCTTTAGTTTTATGACATTCTGCACTGGTCATTTGGCTCTTCAATCGCAACAGGAGAAACAACTAGCTTACAAAATCTCAAATAACAATTCCTCTGGGATTTGCAAGCCCCTATCTGTTACAACTTCATCGTCTCGCTCTAAAAGTTTATAAAATCCACCGTATTTTGTTATGAATTTGTCACTTGAACGATCACCATAGCAGTTTGACGAAATGAAGCCAGTAGGTGATATACTACCAATCACGAACATTGGGTGTTATGATGCTTATAGTCAGACCAAGTAGATGCCTGATTTAATAAAGATTAAGGTCGTTTACTAAAAACCTTTGCCCAATCCAATATCACACAACATTTCGAATAGCCAGCCTTGACAAATACTTCTGGCAGATTGTCACGGATACTTTCTCTTGGTAGCCAAACAACCAAAGCTCTGCCGAAAATCAAACTAATTACTCTAATCGATGTTGTAAAAACGCTAGATGCTAATCCTGTTAAGATAACAAGACGGTCTGCAACATCTTCATTAAGAAGACCTAATCGAAGGTGCATCAATGTCAATAAAAATTCGTCTTGCTGGTCAATTTTTTTACTGCAGTTTTGGTTGGCTTTGTATATTTGAATTTGATATTTAGTGCTTGCTTTGGACCTATCCGGTACCTCAAATTTTTTAATATGGTTTCAGGAGAATAAAGATGCAGTGGTGGTAAATTCTATGTAAAACTCATCTTCTCGTCACGAACTTTTTACACTATCGAACAACAACTTCTCCAGACAATGTTTGGTTGTTGAAATGGTGTATCAACTTGACTTCTGTCTTTTTTCTTAAAAAACTTTTTTGTTTTTCCATTGTTTCCTCCAAAAATTATTTTTTAATTTTGCATTGTTCCTAAAATAAAAATTTAGTTTTGCATTGTTTCTTTACAAAATTATTTTTTAATTTTGCATTGTTCCTAAAATAAAAATTTAGTTTTGCATTGTTTCTTTACAAAATTATTTTTTAATTTTGCATTGTTCCTAAAATAAAAATTTAGTTTTGCATTGTTTCTTTACAAAATTATTTTTTAATTTTGCATTGTTCCTAAAATAAAAATTTAGTTTTGCATTGTTTCTTTACAAAATTATTTTTTAATTTTGCATTGTTCCTAAAATAAAAATTTAGTTTTGCATTGTTTCTTTACAAAATTATTTTTTAATTTTGCATTGTTCCTAAAAAAAAATTTAGTTTTGCATTGTTTCCTCCAAAAATTATTTTTTAATTTTGCATTGTTCCTAAAATAAAAATTTAGTTTTGCATTGTTTCCTCCAAAAATTATTTTTTAATTTTGCATTGTTCCTAAAATAAAAATTTAGTTTTGCATTGTTTCTTTAAAAAATTATTTTTTAAATTTTGCATTGTTTCCCCATATTTGTTTTTAATTTTGCAAAAAGATAGTTTTTAATTGTGCTTAGTTTCCTCAAACAATTATTTTTCAAGTCCGTTATTTTCACATCATAGTGTATGATAATACAAGCAGACACTCGACACATGCTATTATTTTGGAAATATAGAAAAGAAAGTTAAGATTTAGAGTCGCTGTACGGAAACACTCATCATCCACTTTTCTACTGCAAAACAAATGCATAGTGAAGCATTTACATTTACATTACAATCTGCATAACTTTCTTGCATAACTTTCTTTCTTGCATTCCACAAGTTGTGGCGAAGACTAAGAGGAAAAAACCTGTCGGAGATGGTCCCGTCAAAAGCTGGCCCTGTTACAGAGGTGTTTTAGATGTTCACTGCCAGTAGGCCAGCATCATTGGTAGCTAGCATAGTCAACAGCTAATGCTTTTTTCCTAAGTTTTTTATTTAATTTGGTGTAAGTGCTGTTTTTACGCTAGCCATTTTTTTTAATTCTTTGTACTATCTTCACCAATCTGATTTTTGGTTATACATATGTAGCTGGGCATAGTCAGACACAGACTTTTATTTGGGATTATAAACATTCACAAATTTTTCTGCTGATTTCCAGTAACCTGCTAAAAGTATGTATTCAAGATTTGCTGTGATTGCTAGCTACAATACTATGATCAAGTTTCTTTCCATTCATTTAAATAGCAACAGGGAAATTGTAGCATCACGGCAGTCATAGGGAGCAGTTGTCAGTGACATAGTAAATGCGCTCAATTTTGTGGAAACTTGTGAAAACTGGTTGTGTTAGGCAGGCGGTCGTGTTTTTAACTAACTGCCTCAGAGGCATATCACGCATATCTTAAATTAAATCCCTGAAGATTAGGACTTTGTACGATCTTCCAGCCAAAAAACTAGAAGCTATGTGTTTCACAGTTAAAATATGTACCTCTGTTTCTGTCATTTCTGCAATGATCTCATCATCTTTAAAAACTCGGATATCGAAGTCTTCTGAACCAACAAGTAGCTATAATTGGAAAAATTATTTGAATTCAGTTGCAGGATAATGCTGCAAGAAAGGTTTTAATCTCAGGCTCAGACATTATACATGCAAAAGCACTCAATACATGCACATATTATTGCTCACACTAGTTGCATATACATGTGCCTTTTAAAGCATTTGAATGACTAAGAATCACACTTAATGTCATAAACACAACTTACTTCTTTGTTACCATCACCGTCAAAATCAACAAGAGCTAATGAACAAACATTATCCCCTGTCACCTAAAAGAGAAAAAGTTTTGCCTTATAGTAGCCAGAAATAAATTTAGCTAAAACGAACTGATGTATCTAAATATAAAGATACTAACTATACATTTTATATAGAATAGATTAAACAGTAATTTAGATAATCAATATCCCATTTAAGCTGTGAAAGTCTTGCAAGCATGGCAACTGCTCAACTAGAAAAATGCATCACCTTCTCATTGGACGCTAAGCAGGAAGGAATAATTCAGACTGTTTTAGCCAGGGCTTGAACCCATGATCTTTTGCACTGTAAGCGACGATTAAACACAAGGCTATCAGCAACCATTATTTTTAAATTTGATGTCATTGAGAAACAACTTATCCTTAATGCAAGAAAAAGCAGACATGCAATACGTTGCAAGAATATACACACTAATTTTCTTTTATTTCCAACACAATGTGCTGAGAAATGATTGGCAGAATTCACAAGCACGGTAGAAACTATAATTTTCTACTAAATTTATTTGGCTTAGAGATTTTACTTTTAGTAATTTGCAAGGACAATGAAGAAGTAAAAAAGTTATCTGAGTAAATAATGATAAATAATAATCAACCTAGAGATAAAGTTAGAGAATAAACTAACACATTACAAAACATATAAATGTCAGAAAAGATCGTTATAAATACATTATGATTCAAAAGTAAAAAAAAATATGAAAAAAACTCACTGTCCAAAACTGATCACTTCCTTCTGAGTCAAATCCTTGAATTGAGCAATTACCTCCAGCTAAAACCAATGGAGTTGGATTTGTACCCACATTTCCAACAAGAAGAGAATTCACACCATCTGGAACCTAAGATAACCATTATAATTGTCATTGTCCAATACGTAGATAGACTTGGTTTGGTCTTGATAGTAAAAATAAATTATATAAGCTTAGTTATGCATCTAATAATTAACCCAAAAATTGAAACAATATTAGCCGCAAAGCTTTCTAATTAAACATTAGGAACTACTGTAGAATTGATCGACCTAATCAGACTGAAAATTTGCTTAGATAAAAGAATGTGGTTACCTCTTTATAAAAAAGGTCTGAATTATTTTCCACATCGTAAGCCAACAAATTAGTTGGAGTACCAACAAACAACACGTCTCGTTGACTGTCATCTAAAGAGCCACAACATAATGCGCTAACTTGTTGGTTGATATTGAGTAAAGTGATATCAGCATTGGTTTTGTTTTGTTCAAGACGACCACCAAGACGATCCAAACGTTTGTGTGGATTATGTATAAACACCTGTAGACAAACATTCTTATTGATAATAATTTAAATATTTTGCCAGTGAGTTTTTTGTGACCTAACTGATTTGTCCAGATTAACCCAAGTTTATGAAAGGAACAAAATGACAGCAATAAATATTTGCTTATGTCGGCACTTTTTCTGTGACGTCATTAGAATCTTGAAATTTGTCCAAAATACCACTATCTGCTTAAAATTTAATTGCTTTAGTTCTAGAGCGAATGTTTACATTCTTGTTAAAGTTTCTGGCAGTTAAATAAAATTTATTTAACATATTTTCCGTTTTTTACATATTTCACATAAAAAACGAAAAAAGTCCAAAAAAATCGGGAAATCGGATTAATTATGTATCCAAAATTTACAAAATGATTAACTTGATGAAACAAAGTTGTGTTGTACGTTTCAAGTTCTAAGGATAATCCTATTGAAACTTATTATAGTTTTCCGATTATGTTTATAGAGATTTTTGGGGATAGTTTCGAGTAATGGCTAATATCTAAGGCTCTTAGAGGTATCGACCTAAACAGTTGGCATACAGGTGTCTAATAGATAAAATTTTAAAACCCAGTAAGTACCAGAACCATGAAACATAGCAAAAAAGAGTTATAAAAAAATTGTGGCAGGGGGGAGGTGGAATTCCCCCACCAGACCAAATGGCGTTAAAAAGATTTCTAAATAGAGCATGAAAGAGCAAAAAATAGTTGTTGACTTACACATAATGATTGAATATTTAAAAAACTGCCAAAACTGGCATGCTACTAAACACGTTGTACCGATAATCATACAACAGACCTTAGAACAGGCTTATCATAACATTACGCTGTATTGACTAAAGGTTATAATCAGAGTCACATCAACCCTGTCATAACACATTCATGTTATCACTTTATCACACCATGTCATGTTACTTTTTTATTGACGAAAAATCAAGGAATGAAAAAATAAAAAACGTTCAGTTGCGAAAATAATATGATAGAACTTGCTATAACACTTCCTCCATCAATATCATGCTTTAAGAGATTTATTAACATAGAAGCTTTAATGTCCTTACTTTTCCAGCAGTTGTTGCAGCAGTGAGACATGGATGAGTACCATCAAATTTTGCAATTGCTGCCATGCGTGGAAAGATCTTATGGTTCAGTTTCATAGAAAAGACTGGGGCCAACATGATTGCATCCACTTTTTAACCTGTAATATGGAAAAAACGTTAACAGAAATTCTGAAATTTTCTAGAACTTTGACTAATTACAGATCCTTTACACTTGCGTCGTTTCATGTAAAATTTGCGAAAAAAGTGCAATGACTTTAATAGTCTTAAAAATTTTGTGAACATATAACCAATGATTTAAATGTGTGCAGCTGACACATGCAAAACAATGACCCAAAAAGATTAAGTTTTGATGCTTCCACCAGCTTTCTATCACATTTTTTAAAAAGAAACCAGTGGAAAGACTCTGACAGTTTCTTAATTTTTTGGCAATGGTAGTAATGAATGTTTCTTATTTGTTTTTTTTTTACTCCGATTGCATCCAGATAAACCTAAAAGCTTTTCTTACATGTATTAACTATTGTTCTATTGAATGGAAACAAGGATTGGAAAACATGCGAGTTTGAAAACTTTATGTCTTATCATAATAACTTTGTTAAAAGTACATAACTATCAACTGAATGACAAATCATTAATTATGATCCATGTCGATTCCATTGAAATTGACAATCAAACAATATATATGGAATTTAATTGACATTGACTTGTTTTAACCACAAAGGGGTATATGTGCAAAAGGTTTGTGTAAGGTATTTTATGGAAAACTACTATTTTTTTCTTAATTTTTGATGCCTAATAAACCCATTGAAGGTTTCCTATTTTCTGGAAGCTAAGCCTCATGTTACCAAAGTGTGGTTTAGTTCAAAATACAACATGGTAAAAAAAGCAGTGTTGTTGTTTTTTAATTTTGTTTTTAAAAAAAAAAATTGGTTACATAAAGTTATTGTCAAAAATATTTACTGAAGTACTGATAATGATGCACTGAAAAACCGTAAGTTATTGAATTTTGTTGGAAAACATAAAACTTGTCCTGCAAGTTACACAAATTACTCTGTTAAAATGAACTCTCCATTGTTGCAAATAAGACATGAAACAATAAAATAAACATACCAGAGTACTTTTCTTTCTCTAAAGTTTCATAAAAACAACAACCATTTAACACATATTTTCATTTTTTATGTACTTCTAAAAATAAAACAGTTTATTATTACTGTAAATAAATATATAAAATCATCATGCACTGAACTAGAAAAGTAAATACGAGGAAATGGCAGGTTGTGAGATTAACGTTAGTAGCAGGCAACAATACAAATTTAGTAACAAATAGAAAGTAAGATAAATCATAAAGAATTTTCAGGTTTTTTTTTCTTGATTGGGCTAGCCAAACAAAGTATTACCACTTCATTCCAACAGCCATTAGAAAAAAAAACAACCCCTTTCCTTTTACTTTTAAATTTAACATTTAGTCAGGAATATCTGATAGGGTTTAGTGAATTTATCAATAATGTTAAATTTTTTATCATTATTATATATATTAAGTGCTTATTAGTGTCCATTTTAAGGAAATGGAGTTGTAAAAGTTATTAATTTTTTTGGTTACAAGCATAAATGAAGTAATGGTGATGTAGAGACGTAGATCTCTAGTTCTGTGTAGTTCATACACACAAATGAAGAAAACAAAACAAAATACTATTTTTTTTAGAAATATATTCCTCTCTATAGTGTGTCTTTCTCTTTTAATGGGCTCACTCTAATAAGTACAATACCTTTTACCCCAATTTAGTTCAGGGGGAAGGGGGCGGATTCTGAACATGTGATTAATCCAATTTCCCGTTTTTCAGATATTAATTTTAATTATTTCAGGAAAAATAGGATTGTTGGGCAATTTTTGGTGTTTGTTCAAGCAAATTATGTAAAAAATGTTAAATAACTTTTATTTGGCTGTCAAAAATTTTTAAACGGAATGTTAAAATTAGCTTTAAAACTAAAGTAATTGCATATTAAGAAGATAGTGGTATTCTGGACAAATTTCAAGCCTCCTGATGTCACAGAGAAAGTGCTGACATAATCAAAAACTTATTGCTGCCTTTTTGGTTCTTTCATGACGTACTATAAGTATGCTAAGTTTGATTCAATTTAGACATGCCTATTAAAAGTTTTTACCATGTTTGAAAAACCTTGGATCGAATAGGGTTAAGGTAAAATTAGACAGGCGTATAATGTGTACATGTTAAAATGACTTATACAATAACATTGATGCCACAGTTATGTAAAATAAGATAGATGGTTTGAATAAATTATGTTAATAAAATTATAACAGTGTATTTAGTTTAAAATAATTTTATATTTACATTATTTGTATTATATGTATTATTTGAAAAGAATTATCCTAAAACTTTCAATTTTTTTAACAAAAAATAGTTATCTATATCCAATGCAGACAGGATTTACTGCTGAATAAGTTGCATGGTTTTCGCATTTTTATATTTTTATATTTTTAATGTTCAGGGACAACACGACTCTGGAAATACATTTCATACTCAAGCGGATCAGTTTTTTTAAAGCATGTAAAGGAATTCACACAGTAGAATGCAATGGGAATAAGGTCAAGAAGATAAATTACCCCTTAAATAAGATTAAATTTGAATTTAAAAGTGTCTTTTAAGTTTTACAAAGAATGTATATCTAATAATTAGGGGACGGGGGAAAATTTTTGTGGAACTTATTTAAATTGGGGATTTAGTTTTGCAACTTTGGATACCATTCACACTATTAAGTTCTCCAAAAGTTAATCAACCCCAAAATTAAGTTCTGCATTTTTTTTGAAAATCACCAAAATATTTAAAATTCTTGATGATAACAAGTACTGTTTAAAGAATGCAGTTTACTTGATTTTGGTTTAATACTATATTATCATATACGATATGTTATATAAAAAACACTTGTTTTTGCCATCGTTTAGTTTTCAGACATATAAAAGTTCCAAATGCAAACATTAATTCCACATTTTTTACAGTCTCCAATTGCATTAAAATTACTTTGGCAAAAATGTCTTCCTGCAAAAAAAATTTCCATTAAGGTATAAGGAAACAAAACAGAATCAAAAAAAAAAAAAATGCTAAAAAGATGCTCTACAAGAATCTAATTATAATTAATTTATAGTTTAAATAATATATATGTTGCTAGCCCAATAAAACAAAATTTTAGATACAAAATATAAGACTAAGAATTGTTTCTTAAAAGCATACACATTTTAATAAAAATATAACATTAGAAAAAAAGAAAACTATTATTGCAGGTTGCATTATGTAACTATTCTATCATCCTTCTATAAATAGCCTAAACAACAACAACAATAACAAAAAAGAGAATCAACAGGTATTACTATTATTTGCTTTTGTGCTGATGTGAGACCTTCTAGTAATTGTGACTAATTGAAACAGACTAGCATGTCAAAAAAATACCTGCAATATTTACAAGAAATAAAGTAAGAAAGGTTTTGAGAAAGTGCTAAAAACATTTGTGTCTTTTGCAAGTACTCGAAGGCTTGTGAAAGTAAGAACTCTTTTCACTGAATGTAACTTTTTACCTGAGTTTCCAGACAAAATTAAAAAACACTCTTTGATCTTATATTTCTACAGTCAGTCAGACTAGCCACAATATATAAAAGCAGAATATGGCTATGACATTCACACATGAATGCAGAAAACAGAAGAAAAATAAATAAATGCAAGTACAATGGGTTTTTTAAATAAATTTTCCTTCAGATTAAAAAATTACGCTTCTTCTCTATTTTTCCAGGTATTCCCTTAAAAGACTTTTCAACAAAATGACATAGAGTGACACTGTAAAATAACTTCTGAAATGATTCTCCTTTTTGTTGCAATGTGTTGTATTATCTTACAAGTGCATAAATTAACATAATTATCAACTACAATATTGTACACGTATTTATCTTTGGTATTATATATATTCAAGTATTAAAATAACATTGGTAATGTACAGTATTTATATTAAACATAATGAAATTTTACGACATCAGAGAAAGTTTGTTTATTATCAGAACAGGATTGCAGTAATTTCTATTCAGAAAAATACTGTTCTTATTTTGACAGTAATAAAAGTTATTTTTCTCCACAATAAAATCATAACATTTAACAGCCTATCAATTTTAGGTATCTAATAAATATGAACTAAAGCTTTGAAATTTGAAAGCTATAATAAACAGAAAGACGCTTACATCTACCTGAAATCATGGAAGTACCTAAGATGTTACTGCTTTGTTTAATCAGTCTGTCGCCACAACATAACAGACAGCCACTATGCAAAACAATTTTTGAATTGCATGGTTGATGCGATGTTACAGAACTCTTTTACTAATTTTAAACATGTTGCAACGCTTTTTCCACATTTTTTCATTTCATAAAAAAGCATTAGGGAGACACTGGACCAACGAAATAACTATTTCGATTCTCTTCCACCATGCGTTTACGTGTTAATGGACTAACAGGTGGTGGGGCAATCAGACTATGCATCGAAGAACTTCTTGATTTTTCGCTCAGAGCATTTGTTTTTGATGGTGATGGTGCTGTAGACTGCGAATTCAGTATTTTTTTTCTAATTGATTCTAATCTTTTAGACGTCAATACTGATGCGTATGCTTTGAAACGTTTTAACTACAAGAAAGGTTCATTAAAAAAGGTTAGGGAAAACTTTGGAAATGTTCTTTACACCCTGGGCAAGCTCTAACTGATTTTCAAATGGAAAAAAATATATTTTAGTAGAAACTACTGTAGAAAGATATCACATTGGACTTTAGTAATCTGTCATAAACAATACAAAGATAAATAATTTAGTATGAAGAGAAGGTTCCAAATGTATTTATTAACATATATTTAAAAAAAACTTGTTATTTATCAAAATTTTAACTTATACAATTTACCAATTAACACTCTGTTATTTTTTATTGATATTGAAATATTTAAAAGACCTACTTACTTCAAATTCTAAGTAGTCTAATTTGTTTTCCCAATCCTATGAAGAAAATGTTACAAAACACTAAGAAACAGCTGCATTTTCAAAGCGAGCCAGCAAAACATATTTGTAATTTACATCAGTGATCTTTTTCCCCAAATAGAATAGCAGTTTGGGAGGTAATTTTGTGAGAAATCATGCACAGTACCTGGTAGTGTTTGTTTTGATGATCTGGTGTATACTCTGTATGACTAGCTAAGTCCAATTCTATTGTCTTCACTTTTTCGACATGGTGTGCTAACTGCTCCTCCTAAAGCATCAAAATATTTTTAAAAAGTTTTATTTGCAATGAGGTGTTTGACTGACTGACAATAGCCGTCTCCTTTAAATGTAAGGAGTATCCAAAATCTGAATATTAACAAGAGTACTACGACAACCTGGTGCGTAACAATAAAAATATCTTAAACTTTTTAGAACATGATGTAAAGAAATTACTTGTAACTATAAGATTTTTTCATACGTTATAGTGTCATGATTGATAAATAAAATAAGAAAAATAAATAGTCTTACCAAACTTAGTCTTGTTTTAGACACTGGCATAACAGGTCTTTGAAATCTCATCCTAAAAAACACAAACACTTTGACTTGTATTTGAAAGTATTATATGTATTAATCTCTGTACTAATAATACACAACGTTTGTCTGTTTATGTGTCAAGATGGTACCGCAGGGCTAGCCAAAAAAGAGGGGTCCAATTACTAATAAACTGTAATATTTTAATATGATATTTTTAACACAAACCCCTGTACACATTGTGGTTCATTCCTTTGACGAGTACAGCATGAAGTTTCAGCCCTTATGGCAAAAAACATAGCTTGCTAGCTACATTATGAAAAGAAACCTAGACCAGAGCTAAAGGCTGGTAACAGTGCTTTTTATCCTTCCAATACTATTGTTTCTTTTGTGTTATTTTAACCAATCTGGTTTTAACTAAGATGCAAATTGGGTTCTAGGTAACTATAGCTACTCCAGCTAAAAAGTGAAAGTATTAAATTTTTTTCAAAATTCAACAACAACAGTCCAGATTAATCTCTGATTCTTTTACACAGTTTATTTTTTGCCCACACCTTGGGGATTTCATCCTAACGGCCGAATATTCCTCATTGTTCAACTGTAACTGTGTTACATTACCGTCAGAGATGGGTATAGCATTGTGATAACTCGCTTATGTGATGCACAAGCCATTTTGTGGTCAGTACATTTGAAGTGCGCCAGAGTGAGGACTCGAACCTGAAACCTTATGATTACAAGCCGAATGCACTACCACTACACAATCTTCGTTGTAGACTGTGTTATAATTAAATTTGATTAATTTTGAAACTTTCACAAAAACTAATTATACAGACTGGGTGACTGTTTTAGCTGGACTGGTAATCACAGGATGTTGCTTGTATTTTTATTTAAACTGACGTTGCAAGAAAGTGTGGTTTAAAAATAGGACATTTCTCCTGAAAGGGTGCAGTACCGTAAGCACTTCAGAAGTCGGTTCAACATGGTTGACCTGTACTGACCGATCAACCTGGTATTGCTCACAATGAACTTTCACTGAAAATTATTTTGCAAAATAAAAAATACTGGTCAACTGTTTTTTTTCCATCACAGGGTATTAACAGGTTGGAGTCCATGTTTTTATTTGTTAAGCCAAAGTTGGAGGAAAATATTTTTTTTAAAAAATGCATTTCTGAAGAACTGTATTGCTGCAACCACTCCACTGAATCCGAATCCGAATGTGCAACATGGTTTACCTACACTAAACCCTTTCGCACTGCGGGGCCCACCTGGTAAGCCATGAAAAACCATAACTTTTCCCGCTGGGCCTACTGGGTAGGCCCTAAACATTTTTGATTGGCGCTCAAATTATTTTTACGGTAGCCGATCAATAAAAACACACCAGAAATTCTGAAAGTATATCTTTCAGAAACAAAAAACCGTTTGTGAATATCTTTATCGGTTCCGTCAAAATTGCATTTTGAAAATCAACAAACCAAATGGCGGCCGTAAAATTTTGGCGAAGTCGAATTGATGATATGGACGAAATTTTAGAGTATGTAATGAACTCTGATAGTGAAATTGAGGGGGATTCTGATCAAGAAGTAAGTTCAGAAGACGACTATGATGATGAGGATGCTTTTCAAAATACTTTAGCTCACCAACATGAACCGGAGGCAGTTGAAATAACCAAACATTGTCAACCCTGAATGCGACGTTGATATAAATGATCAAGATGCAATTGGAAACGACCTGATAGACCCCCTTATTGACACTAACATTGAGACAGTTCAACAAGCCTTGCATTGTTTCTGTTACAAAATAAAACTCATTTATGTGGAACAATAAGAACTAATCGAAGAAAATTTTCAAAGGAAATTGTGAATGTCAATCTTGAAAAAGGAACATCAGCTTTTTATGTTACGTTGCATCAGAAGGTAATGTTGGCTTGTAAATACCGCTCTCATAAAGATAAAGCTGGCAATCAACCAAAGGTCGTTCACATGCTGTCCACATGTCACCAAAACAGAAGACAGATGAGCGGTGTGATGCCATAATAAAACCCGAAGCAGTTTGGAATTACAACCTCCACATTGTGAAATAAGTCGAAATGCAATTTTCTTGTACCATTTATAAGACTTTCGCAAAATATCGAACGAATGCAGATCAACACGATCCACTCCTTGCCATGCTTAATGCCTTTGCCTTGGCAACCTCTCCGCAACCCTTTCTATATTGATTGCAGGTGCGGAAGCTCAATTAACATTTCATCAATTTGTGCACAGTGTTATATCTTCACTTATAACAGAAGAACCTGCTGAACCTGAGTTGCTTGATCCTGTCAATGAAAATGTGCCAAGAGTCAATGAAAACATTTCAAGACTCAATGGTCGACATTTCATAAGTCAACTGCCAACAAAAAAATCCCGGGTTTGTTACGCTCAAAAGAAAAAAAAATGGCCATGCAATCAAGACATCCTTTATTTGTAAAACTTGCCCAAGTAAACCAGGACTTCATCCTGATACATATTTTGAACTATTTCATGCAAAACAAAACTTTACAGAATAAATAAATGCAACTGTAGCTTTGAGTTTGTTATAATTTTACTGACATTTATTTGAGTTTGAGTTTGAATTTTTTTCCAGTTTTTATATTTTAAAATTTCAAAAGGAAATATGTAGAGATATTTTCTTTGTTAAAGCACTCAAGTTATACTTTTACTTCTTGAAACTATTGAAAAGTTGAAAATTATGTTGTTTTTATCATTTGCGGTGTTCACTTTTTCAAACTGCGGTCTTCAATGTGCGTCACCACTATTGGTGAGAATCTTCTGGGTTTTTTTAATTTTCTGAACAAGTATTACCTTTGGACGAGTTATAAAACAGGAATAACGAGAGAAATCTTTGTGAATAACTTTTTGTTCGATCCATATTAGACCCTATTTGATGTTTAGTCTTTTCACTCAAAATACAGTTTTTGAAAATCTTGTGTGGTGTTCATTATTTGTCATTTTCCTGTCTAGTTTTTTGTCATTTTTATAGGAACATACTTTAATAACATTTTATCAAGAAAAGAAACCATTTCAATTAATTCCTGTAGGCACAGGTCACTTCAAAGTTGATTTACTTTTTTTCTCATTTTGAGCATGTACATTTTGTCACGTGACTGATCTATTTTAAGACTTTTGAAATTTTTATTTGATTTTCTGAAAGAGTAACATCTTGGAAAAAAAGAGAGCAAAATTTCAGCCAAATCGAATAAGTATTTGTTGAGATATGAAAGATTAGGTGCCAGAGGTCGAAAATATAGAAAATATAGAAAATATGCTCCGGAAATAGCCAGGGTATTGCTCCGTAGCGAAAGGGTTAAGTACTTAACCTAGCGTTCAAGCTAGGTCACCCAGCTATAATTTATATTTCTGCAAAACATGTAATTAAAAAAATGATAATAGATTTATGGACATTCGTTTAAATGAAGCTATTGATTGACAACAGAAACAACAAAACAGGCAAAAAGTATTGTTGTTTTTATTAAGAAAAGTATGGGAAAACGGTTAATAATACATTCTGTGAAAGATCTATATAATAATACAAAGACTGTGTCTGTCTGTAACAAGCAAAGTGGATGTGCTCATTTTCCATTAAAGTCGCCAAAAAAGTTATGTGTCAGATGTTAATTAACAAATTCAACGGTGTGACATCAATAACAATAATTTACATCAATATCTTAATTTAAATTAATGAAGTCATTGCAATGCACATTTAACTTTGAGGCCAAATAACTTGGAAACAAGGTGGTGACGTCACTCATTTTTTACAGCATGAGTAACAAGAGACAATCTGGGACCAAACCTGGGTCCCCGAATCCGTTTCGGAATGGATGGGTTGATGACGTCATCAAAAAACCTTTAACCCACAATATCTCTATAACTGTTCGTCAAAAGCACAAAAAGGGGTTGAGAAATTTCTGACAAAAAATTTTGATCATTGACGGGCCCTTGCTGACTCTTGCTGACCCTTAACTGTTCATTAAAAGCAATGATCTTATACATTATTTTGATAAGCATTTCAGGTTCTATACAATACAGGCAACAAGCAATTTTTTTAAAATTTTGTTTTAATCATTGCTGATGCATAAAATTTAAATCCAGGATTTTTGTCATTGTTCCTCTGCCTAAGTGGATTTTTGTAATGGTCTTAAACGACTATAGTAATTTTAATAAAAATGTTTACTAAAAAGTATACATACGATGATCCAACTGGTGCAGGCAAAGGTGGCGAAGACATCATTGCTGCAGATACATTTAGAGAATCCATCCAAGACCTTACTTCGTCTTGATTTCTAGCCAAAACAAAAATATTAAAGAACACGATGAACTTGTTTTGGTGCTGCCACCAGAAGATCTATTCGAAAATTTTCTTAAAAACTATTTTAAGAAGTGTAACTTAATGAATGTATTTTCTACAACAAGGTGGATAAAATGACTACCTTAAACTTTATACCAAAACAGCAAATTTAAGCAAAGAAGAAAAGCATCCATATTATTACATGATGACTTACTTTGCTTGTATATAATAAACACTCCAGTCTGATGTTATCAGTTTAAATACATAAGCTCGTTTTTTGTAATCTTTTGCATATCCTGCCAAGCAGTGATGAATGCCGATTGCTTGTGGTTCATGTGAATTAATACTTTCTGGCTAAAAGAAAATTAAATTTTGAAGAGATATAATACAATACAAAAAAAATATTTATATTATACCCTTTTAAAGTATCAGGAACAAAGAGATTTTTGAAGTGATAAAAAAGTGCTTCTCAATTAACTATGTCTTCATATCACATATGCTCCATCAACTAATATAAGAAAAAAACACCTAGTAGAAAGTCTACATTATGTTGTGTAGATGCTAAAAATCAATAACCTACTTTATAACTTAACACAATCAATCCTTTTAATACGCAATAACAAGGTCGCCAATTTCTTCTGATAGCCGGAGCTAAATAAATATAAACAGATTCGACATAAAAATTCTTGTTTTACCGTAAGGGTACAACAAAAAAGGCAAAAATAAAACTACATCATGCGATGAAAAGAAAGGAAAACAAGTATAATTGTTGCCCAAAAAGTCTGATGGCGAGACACAGTACTCATTAAAATAATTATTTCCTAAAATTGGTTTTGCATTGGTGTCAGTCTTAAATTTCAGGTACACAGTCGTACCATGAAGGAACTTTTGACTGTGTGTATTGTTTTCTTACTCAATCACAAACAAACAGTAATGATTATCTTACATAAAAAAAGTTAAATAACACTATGGTGACAATGCACATATGTGACATCCACAATAAAATACAATACAAATACAAAATTTGTTCTTAAACAACAGTTTTTAGCCTTCATGAGCCACCTTATTTGAGCGATTTTCCACATCTCTGCCGAAAAATTAAGGAGTTGAGGCTCAAATAAATTTATGATGTTACATTTGTAATTAACAATGAAAACTTGTCAGTTTTCTAAGCAAGAACCCAATTATCAAAACATTGAAAATATGTGTATGAAATTATGCATTGATGACGCTAGCTGCCAAAGGTTTCTGTGATTACCTAGGCAAGTATCGAGACTGTTTTGTGTTTGAAATGTCTTTCTGCTTATTAAATATTATGAGCCACTGCTTGCAAAAATTGGCTTACTTTCTCTTTATTGAACATGTTTAAGCAAGGAACAGCACAAGAAATATGTCAAAGTTTTTAGAGGAAATGAGCAAGAAGAAATTCTAATAAAATATAAAAAATAACACATCGAACAACCTTGCCGCAGTTTTGGTCCACAATTTTATGAAGATATGGCCAGGGGAGGTGGGATGGGCTCTATAATTTTTAATAGGATTGTCCAAATTTAATTAAACTTGGCAAACTTATAAAAGGAACAAAATGGCAGAAATAAATTTCATTTTTCTGTAATGTGATCAGAAGCTTGAAATTTGTCCAAAATAACACTTTCTGCTTAAAATTCAATTGAGTTCTACAGCATTGTGTTTAAAGTTTCTGAAGTTATTAAAAACATTTTCCAGCTACATAATACGAAGGTGGCCAATGACAGAATCTCCCCTACTGGGCCGAATAGGGTTGAAAACCTGAACATATTTTTTTTTGCTCTTTACAACACAACTCACTTCTCCTTCCACCTGGATCCATCACTGACTTCCGATAAATAAGTCCTTCACAAAGAACGGTATCACCTGAATCTGTTTTCAACTAAAATATAAACAAAGAATCTTAGTAAAGTATAAACTCTGAACACATAAGTGAGGTATAAGCTCTGAACACATAAGTTCAAGTAAAAGAAACAAATAAACAAACAAACCTCAATAAATGGATTTCCTGGGGCGGAATTCTAAATGTGAAAAAATAATTTGAGATCAAGCACTAAATTCAAAGTGAAAATTCCGTGGCACGTTGTAGGTCCTATTGTTCAATAATAAAGATATTACATGGACCTACCTTGCGCCTTGGTTTGGGAGAATTGTCTATATTCACACTAAAGAAAATGATTTAGTTTGTAGTCAAAAATTTGTTGTTACAAAAAAAAAAATTGCTTCACTAAAATAATTATTTAGATACAATTTTGTGGTGACAAACTGCCTAAACAGAAGGCACCAAATGTTCGAAAGAAGACTGATACATTTCAAAACAAAAACATGGACAACAAAAAAGTATTTCTGATTTCTCGTGCTACTTTTGGGACAAGTGTGAATTCATATTTCACCTAGAAAAATACTTGCTTTTTAATTATACGTCCCTCTGTCTGTCTGTAATGAACAAATTGAATGTTAACCATTTCAGTCCTGAGGTTTTTTTCTCTATTCCTGCGCAATATTATCACAATTTTACCATGCCATATTTAAATTGTTCTAAATTGTGCAATTGTTATCCTTCTTGGCCCAAATTTTCACCCTTTTTCATAAGACAATTTGCTACCAAAATTTAAAAAGAAATTATATATGCATAAATATTTCAGGTCACGTAATCAAAAATGACAGATATTTTTTTTTGAAAAATTATAAAAATCAAGTTCAACTCAACATAAAATATTTTCTAGTAATTATATACATCTAAAATTCACCTATGATATACTCATATATATAATAAATAAGCTGTGAAAATTTCATGAATGTATTGTAAGGCAAAATGCAGTTGTCGGCATTTTTTGGTCACATGTTATAACTGCTGGAAATCGGCTGGATAAAAGGAGCTCTGGATGTTCTTTAAAATTCAAAAGGAATTGATGGCAAAATATATAATTGCAGTAAGTAATAAGTACGGAACTACATTCCTTGTATTTTTGTGTTTTTGTACAACACTTGGAATGACTTTCACCTGCTTTCGCAAAATATATTGCTCACAGAATGATTTTTCAATTAATTGTTTGAAAACAAACTCAATTCAATAGCCAATCAATCAAAATGAATGTAACTCACACTCATATATAAAAAAAACAAAATGAAACTACTATAAAACAATGTAAAAAATTTCTATGGAACAAAACATTCTGCTTTTATGAAGTCGATTTCTCAAAAAAGTATTCAATAAAAATTCAAGAATTTCATCAAAGTTTGTAAATTTTCTCGCCATTTTGAATTTCTGTAAAAAAATGCATTGCAAAATCCTATGGACTCTCGTTTTTTTGCAAAATCGCAACCAATCTCTCTAGTTCATATAGCGTGAGGTTCTGAGGGTATAACATTGGCGCAACGATCCGACATCGAAGGATCAAAAAGCAACGTCGCTATGAACGCTTGGCTGCCACAAGGGCAAGGATTTTGAGCCCAAAAAAACACCAGCAGGGCGGAGGTTAAGGACTGAAAGGGTTAAAATATCCTATTAATCAATTGTAAAGCATTTAAATAATACCAAAATAATTGTTTTATTAACATTACTGAAGCCTTTGCACAAGTTTAAGGCCAAATAAATTGGAAATGAATAGTAATAACCGACTTGACTCCCACACTGGTAACTAGGGACAACATGGGACCAAGGCTGGCCAATACTCCAAAGCGTGGCCAACCAACCCTTTCTGAAAGTCATGGGTTGACAACGTCATCAAAAAACATTTAAAGCTTTATTATTCCCTTAACTGTTTGCCAAAAGCACACAATACTAGATCGGTGTGTTAACTTCTACACAATAAAGACAATAGGTTAACAATTTTTTTTAAAATAAATTTATATATGTCAACTAAATCTCCAGAATGTGACAGTGTTTACACTTAAATTCTTATTCAATGTAAGGACAATGGTTTATATTTTTCCTTATTTCTATTTCCATAAATTATTCTGACTATAAATAGGGCGACTCCAACTTAATTAGTTGTTCTACGGGCGAGGTCGATAGTAGCTTACGGTCGGTCGGCGAAATAAAAATAATATTATCAAGAAAGCATGGTCGGAACAACAAAACAAAAAAATAATAAAAAAAATAACAACGGAGGAGGGTGTTTTACGACAGGCGTATTCTACCTTGTTTTTATTATTTTTTCTAAATGGTATCGACTAAAAGTCCTGCAGTATTACATTTTTGATAGCGTAATCTCAAACATATATAATAATCATAACGAGGGAGGGAGTTACGACAATAATAATCTGTCTTGTTTTCACTTGTATTATAACTATTTTAGCAAAAGTAGATAATTTTTGTTATAAATCACATAAAAATTTAAACTTTTGTTTAACCACATAACTATTTTTGTGATTGCAAAATTAGCGCATCGCGCATTTTAGATTCATCGCAACGAATTACCATGAACAAAGAATCAACTGCAAGTGGCCTTAACAACGGTGGTCCGTTATCGATTCACCTTGTTTAGTATAATTGTAGATTGACATTCAACCAACAAAAAATAAAATCATTGATTATCTTCTATGCTCATTGTATTTTCCTGAGATGGGATGAGAAAATGTTTTTTTTTACTTTTCTTTTTTTAAAACTTTTTGCTTGATATTATTATTTTTGCGGAGAGTAGCGGAGCCTATTTCCTCATTAAATAAGGCAAATATAAGGGAAAAGGAAATACGGTGGAGAGTATATAGGATTTCTATACGATTTCGTCCCTATACATCCGAAATATAAAAAATTCAAACAAAAAATCACAGTAATCCAGCAGTTTAATATGGTCATTTTTTAGTACAGTTTTTAGTAAGCGAGACAACGTGTTTTTTTTAGGAACGACGATGGAGTTTTTGTTGTTTTTTAAAGATGGTGCTAAGCGTAGCTAGCTACCTAGAAACGAAATGAGATTTTTTAAGAAAGAAGTGGAGGTTATGTACCTAGTATATCACTATTTTTTAAATGTTATGGACTCCTTCTTTAGCCTTACTTACAACTAAAGCTAGCTATCACAACAGTAGCATAAAACTACCAATTTAGCTAGTAACTACCTATTAAGTTTTCTCTTATGCTAGCACATCATAAGAGAATTCTTTAGGACAGATTTTCCAGCTAGTTAGCTGCTACACATTCTGCACAGTGACATACTTCTGCTCTAATTAAGAATGTACATCACATAGCTTATGCTTGGTAGTTACATCCGTTTTCACAAAATATGTTGGCCCTTGGCAATTTTAACTTGAATGTAGCATAAAATTAGCTAGCAAGCTAGCTACATACTAGCTTAAAAAATTCTTTCAGACAGATAACAAAGCTAGCATAAAATTAACTACTGAACTGGGATGCAATTACCAATGTAGCTAGCATAAAATTAGCTATTTTTTGGGTGAGGTACTTCTACTCTGTATGAATGTCCCATCACATAGCTCTTTCTCTAGCTATAATCATCCACAAAATTTGTTGTCTCTAACAATTTTATACCAAAAACCAAGAAGTTTAGCAAAGTCAGCAAAAGAACATAGCTAGCTACATTTGACAGAAATAATTTCTATATCAAATAACCTTTTTTTACGTCTACATTTTCTGTTACAGAGGCTTTTTAAATTCAGACAAGCTATTCTCGTGCAATCGTCAACATGTATTGAAAATCTTCATATATCCATTGTTTCTTATTTAATTTCCCAATATGTATACAAATAATGTCCCAATAATTTCTGTTTATTAACTTGACCTGAACTTTTACACCAATGCGGGATATCAAGTTTAAGTCCAGCTCTAGGTAGGTATCAAGCTAGCCCAAATAATTGCTATTGTTTTGAATTGTCTGTTCAGTTGGGAATAAGAATTGTTTATCCTATTGTCATGAAAATTTGTTCTCCAAAATAAAACTGCTGTCTGATTAGCTGGACAGGGTAACAACGGGCTGTTTTCGCTGTTTTAATTTAAACCAAATTTGCAATAAAGTTTTTTTTTGAAAATGTATTATGCCTATCCGATTTCACGATTAATTTTGATCTTGCACAGGAACTTTTCCCATAAAATGTTGCAGGATTCTTTTTGCTTTAACAGGGTAAAAAGAGGTCATAAGCTGTGTTTTTACTTTTAAATGTTACAAAAACTTTTTCACAAAATAAAATTGCGGAGTGAATGTTTTAGCTGTGTAGGGTAACAACAGGTTGTTTACTGTTTGTTTATTTGAACCAATGTTAGAATAGTTTTTGAAAAGGGTATTATGCCAAAACGTATGTATGACACAGTATACTTGTACTAATCACTAAGCCCAGTGTTAACGACAAGCTATTACCTGTGTTTCTATTTAACAGAAGCTAGCACAGAGGAGGAGAAAAGGGTAGCTTGGAAGAATTATTATCAGAGGTTGCTTAACACTGAGTTTGATTGGGATGAGGATAATTTGTCTGATGATGATGTTGTAGAAGGGCCAGCTATGCAGATCAAGACAGAATGGGTAGTGGAGGCTATTAGGAAATTGAAGATTGGCAAGGCTGCAGGAGTATCAGGTATTGTTGCAGAGATGGTAAAAGCATCTGGATATATTGGAGTTCAGCTTATTACAAGTCTTGCTAACGAGATTATAAAGGATGGTGCTATTCCGAGTGAGTGGCAGTCGAGTGTAATAGTGAATTGTTTCAAGGGCAGAGGTTTGAAGTTGGTTGATCAAGTAATGAAAGTTATTGAAAGAGTGATTGATAAGTTACTTAGAGAAAGAATTGATATAGATAGGATGCAATTTGGTTTTGTTCCAGGGCGTGGCACTACAGATGCAATATTTTTACTCAGACAGCTTCAGGAAAAGTATTTAGGAAAGAGAAAGAATCTCTATTTTGCCTTTGTAGATTTAGAGAAAGCTTTTGATAGAGTGCCATGTAAAGTTATTTGGTGGGCTATGAGAAAATTAGGTGTGGATGAGTGGCTAGTTACGATGGTACAGTCTATGTACAGCAATGCTAGAAGTCGTGTCAGGATTAACGATTCACTTAGTGATGAAATTTAGTGTAAATGTTGGTGTACATCAGGGTTCTGTACTTAGTCCTTTGTTGTTTGTTCTAGTCTTAGAAGCGCTGTCGATGGAGTTCAGAACAGGTTGTCCATGGGAGTTATTGTATGCAGATGATTTGGCTCTCATAGCAGAGTCGATGGAAGAATTAGTTGAAAAGTTTGAGAAGTGGAAGAGAGGACTAGAAGAGAAAGGGCTAAGGGTGAACACAGCAAAGTCTAAAGTCATGATTAGTAGCATTGCAGCCAAGTGTGACCTTGTAGTTGGAAAGTGGCCTTGTGGAGTTTGCAGGAAAGGGGTTGGTAGTAACTCAATTTTTTGTCAGACTTGCAAGCATTGGGTACATAAGAAGAGCAGTAGTATTGGTGGAAGGTTAAGAGCTGACATTCAGTTTGTATGCAAGCGTTGCAAAGGTGAGATTATAGAGAATGAAGTATTTCCAGCTTTAATGATGTACAACAGTGGCTCGTTAGAGATAGTTGAGAACTTCTGTTACTTAGGTGATATGTTGGGCAGTGAAGGGGGTGTTGGAAGAAGTGTTACTTGCGGGATAGGTTCTGCTTGGAAAAAGTTCAGAGAGTTACTTCCTTTGTTGACTAGCAGAGTCTTGTCAATTGAGGTAAAAGGTAGGTTATATGAGGCCTGTGTAAGAAGTGTTATGTTGTACGGTAGTGAGACATGGGCAGTGAAGCAGGAAGATCTTGACCGTTTAGAAAGTAATGATATGAGAATGGTTAGGTGGATGTGTAACGCCAGTCTGAGAGACAGAAAGAGTTCAGATGAGCTAAGAAGCAGGCTAAGTATCCGTAGAATTAAAGATGTTATCCAGATAAGAAGATTGAATTGGCTGGGGCACTTGGAAAGAATGGAGGAGGATAATTGGGTAAGAAAATGTAGAGACTTGATAGTTCTTGGGGCAAAGCCCAGAGGCAGACCGAGAAAGACTTGGCAGGAGGTTATAAGGACAGACTTGATACAGAGGAAGTTGAGTTTAGATCTAACACAGTTTAGATCAGATTGGAAGAGGGTCATTAATATACCCCATCCAACCGATGCTAGCATGGAAAACGGACGTTAAGCCGAGAATGATGAATGATGATGATGAGAAGTTGCGCTAAAGTTTTTTTGAAAGGGTTTATTTACCTAATGGCTCACTGCAGATTAAAGTACATATATATATTTTAAGTTTCACGGGGAACATTTTGTGAAAAATACAAAAGGTTTGCTGACTGTTTTCGCTATGACATGGCACAATATGTAAATTGTGTTTTTATTCCAGCTAAAGTTGAAGGAAAGATATTTTCTGAAAAATATATTACAACTGAAACACTGCTGTGTGTTTCACTCGACAGTGTTTCACTCGATTTACGATATACTGCATACCTGTGCTAAAGCGCTCCATCTGAATGTGTAGTACAGTTTACAATTTGTATTAATAGACTTATTTCCATATCCATTTGGTTCCGAGAAATATGCATGCGAAAATGCAGAATAACATGAAAACGAGATTAGTTATGACCAAATTTCGGGATGCTGGTTGTTTACATGCAAGTTTGAAGAATGTATCAACAAAATGTTGACTTTTATAGCTTTTAATTGGCAGTTTCACATAATCGTAGTTAACACAGTTATAAAGAGGGTTTTGGTAGTGGTAGTGTGACAAAATATTGCAGATTTTAAGGGCGTATCTTTTGGTATATGTTAGCTAGCTAGCTAGCTAAATCTCTAAAACCTAGCCACGTTTTTAGAATGATGTGAATACATTTTTATTTTACTGTTTCCAAGTAAATTTAGAACTAAAACTCAATATACAGTTTACTAACGCTCAGTGGTACTTCATATTACTCTGATCATTTTTAAAAAAAATTAGCTTGCTGGTAAGCAAGGCCAGTCAGCAGCTAAGCTACAACCCTGGAAAAACATATTGTGAATATCATTTTGAGCTCTCCATTCCCCCAAAATCAATATTGAATATGCTTGACTGATGCTAACAGAAGTACTCCGGAAACCTAGAGTACTAAAGAAAAGTGACATTGACTTCGGGGGAAAGAGGGGAGGGGGCAGTAAAGAGATTTTAACATCAAGAATAATGAAAAGGCTGGATTTTCTTATAGCATTTTCACAAGTATTTTTTCCAGGGTTGTTGCTATAGCTTAGCTGCATGAGTAATCAACAAATCATTTTTCAACATTTGCGTAAAATGGTATTTAAAATTAATATTTTGAAACTATTGGCTGTTGTGATTATGTAACTGTCACACTCCCTCCGTCACTACTCTCTCTCTCTTACTGACTGTCAATAATCGTACATTTGTATCAAGCATTGTTAATGTGAATTGATAGAGCTTAGAGTCTTTTTTTTAAATAGCACCCTATTTTTTAGGTTTTTATTCAAAAAAAAAAGGAAAATAAAATAATATACTTTTTCGTCTGGATTTCAGCTGTAATTGTGCTTAATTTTTGTCAAAATCTCAGTCTCAATGTTCTTAAAAACCAGGTCCTTATGTATATATATTTTGTTTTCTTGCTTATATGAAATCTTGAAAATTAATCTTGCAGAATTGTTCAAATTGTTTATTTACAGAAAATATAAAACAAAAAATTTTGTTTTTGACTTCACAAAAAAATTTCACATTGTTTTCACTTATTAAAGTCAAAGTTCGACATGACAAGCATTTTGTGGACAAAATTTTACAGAAATTTTTTTTTCTAGGCAGTACGTCAGTAACCATTTTGTGTTTTTTCAAACAACAATTTTTAAATTGTTTTGTGAAGTGATCCTCTCAAGGAAAAATTATCTTTTAAATGAGCAAAATCACTGGACAATTTCATTTGCCTGAAAAAATACCAAGATAGTAACTCTCTGAATACAAAATTTAAGAATTAGGATATCATCCCTTTTGTCAACCTTATTTTTTGGAATTTTAAATAATTTTTTTTACCAAATACAATCTACGATAGAGGCTTAAAATGTGACACAAATAAGCAAGAACATTCCAAGGAAAGTTTAAAGTCCAACTTTCCCCACCAAGTCAAATTAGTATCCTAATTCTGAAATCACAAATGTGTAAAATGCGAGTTATAAATACTTCCAAAACTACCCTCACTTGGTAAAAAAATAAACAAGGTACCAACAAGGTCAACTCAACTACTATTTTAAAACCACAGTCAGTGGGCCTGGCTAATGTTATTTTCACAGATGTTGTTTAAAAAATAAGGTACACTCAATAACTGGAGACACAGGATATATACCAGCAACATCACCAACTTTGGTAAACAGCTTGAAATTTTACATTTGTTTGGAACAAGTCAGCAGCAGCCAGACTAGCTACTTGTATCATATTCAAAGCTAGCTAATACCTAGCTTATTTAACACCAAGAATAATAAACAAAAGCATTAGAACGGCCCATTGATACATGCTATTATCTCATATTATCACCAAATGTTAATAACAATCTGTATGACAAATTAATTTTGCAAATATTGCAAGTAAACAAACAATATCTGCACTACTTCGCTGCAAACTAAAAATTTGCTCATAACTAATCTCGTTTTCATGTTACTCTGTATTTTGGTATGTGTATTCCGCGGAACGAAAATGGATATGGAAATAGGTCTATTGTTCCACCAAGCGTTTTATGCCAGGTAACAGTTACTTATGGCTTAACCAGAATTTCTCAAAAGGTTAATTAACTGCCGTGTGCTGTAAATTCCTAAGTGTATATAATATTCATTTGTAAAATTTTGTATATATATTTAAGCCCTAGTGGTCTAATGGCTATGACACTCATGCAAATGAGAGATCCAGGTTCAAATCCTGGACAGGGCTAGGAAAAACATAATTATCTTTCACCTACAACAACCGGGTATTCATAAGTATATGATATAGCTATATTGAGGATATTAGGTAATCTTTTTGTTTAGAGAGCACAAAAATGCCATTTTTGACATTTCTGTACCTTGACTTTTTAATGTTGTAAGATTCAGTAAAAACCCATATTGTCAAATTCATTTGAACCAAGTTGACTTTTAATCTCAAATTTATCAAAAACCCGATTTTTTGGCATTATGACCAATTATTGTGTAAATTCTTGTATTGGCACATAATTCTGCTAAGATGATTCACTCTATATTAACCTGGTAATAAATTCAGGTATTGAATTTGAACTATTTGTACCTCAATATTTTCCATACTCTTGGACTTATAGCTACATATTGAGTATACGTAATCTTTGAGTTGCAGGGGAGAAGAGGTTCTATTAAGGTGCCTGCCCCTACCCTGCCGTCCCCTTGCCTTGCCGGCACTTACCGTGTATTTTCCTACCATTCATATGCCTTTTCTGGTGCCTGCCTACTATGCCCCTGCCTGTGCCTCCCATGCCTTGGCTACCCCTTCCTGGCTGATTCCTCTTCCTGTTTCCTTGCCTGCCTTTGCCGTGCCCTTTCCTTGCCGTGCTTAATGCCTTTGCCTTGGCAACCTCTCTGCAACACTTTCTATATTGATTTTGTTTTCATGAAAATTAGGATCGGTCGGGCTTGTAGAACAACAAATTTAAAATGTCTTATTTTTTAATTTAAATACAACAAAAATAAAAACTATTATACCTTGCAAACACAATTTCTTTCTGCCTAATTGCATTGTACAATGTCTAAAAATTAATTAATTTAAGACATAAAATCTATTTTCAAAAATAAGTGAATTGGCTGAAAACAGAATAAATGTAGGTTACATACATCGTGTGTATATGTGCAACTATTAAATTAAATGCAACTAAATAATATCATAGAACCATAGTACTTTTGGTACAATTTGTATCACATTCACCATAAATAGTTTTGATGTAACAGCATAAAAAGTGTTGGTGCTGTTGTTAGAAGGATACAAAATACTTACTTTTAAGTGCTCTTTAGGGAAATCTCCACCATCACACAGACCAGATAAATTAGTGATAAAGTCATTTAAAGACATCTTGTTGGTAATGCTCTGAAAACACAAAAGCATTACAATAAGCAAGATAAATACCCAGTCCAGAAGATGTGCAACAATAGACATCCCTCTTAAATAAATACCCAACTGAGACAAAAAAAAAGAATTTTTAAAACACTTATGAATAAACAGCCCTACAGATAAATCTAAGTTTTAACAAATTTCTGTCTTAATCAAAATACATACATAATTAGAAAAGATTTTATTCCTT
The DNA here is from genome assembly GCA_030067915.1 of Hydractinia echinata. Lineage (NCBI taxonomy): Eukaryota > Metazoa > Cnidaria > Hydrozoa > Anthoathecata > Hydractiniidae > Hydractinia > Hydractinia echinata. The sequence continues at coordinate 180,470 of JASGCC010000117.1, forward strand.
CATAGGAATTTTACATTTTGACAACCTTTCAACTAAAATGAGTATATTTTTATGGTTTCTCATAGTTGTGATATATTATATCATTTTGCTTATTGTTGCCTGACATAACATAACGATATCTTTGTTTTAAATACTCACAAATAAATTCTTTTTATAATGAATGCCTTTTTGAATAAATGCCCCAATATGTAGCATTTTTAAAATTTAAAATCCCAGGCATTTATTCAAGAAATATTGAAACAAAATGTAAGTTATACCAGTTATTTAGACTGACATTTAATATGGAAATTCCAAACTACCTGACCATGAAGATCTGTGTTAAGAAGCATGATAGCACAAACTAACGTGTGAACTGCATCTAAACATGTAAACATTTACACATGTAAAAATTTATATATTTCATTTGTAATGATTCCCTATTTCTATTGATTATTAAATTCAATACAAATCTGACGATTTTTGTTCCTCCTTTTGAATTTTGTAGTATAAAGACTTCCAATTCATGCTGAAAAGTTGGAAGCTCATCAAACCAAGAACTGTCTGGAAAATTAAAAATTCCTCACTGAAACGCAAACAAGATAGTAATCAATCATTAGCTACCTTTTTTATTTTCTTCTTCATGAGTTTTGAAACTACATTATACTGCACTCGTTTAAATTTTTAAAATAACAAATAAGATGATTTTTTTATAAAACCTTTAAAATTGTTGATTCTGCAGGGTACTTACACTCCATTACAGTTGTGTTTGTCATGAAAATAAACTTTTTGTGAAAAATAAACAGCTCAAACCTTCACTCATATTATTGCCCCTGTTACATTCCTGATATCGTTTCGAAAAGTGAATCAAAATTCTCTCTCTTTCTTGAGTTTCACCAGTCAGTGGAAATTTCTTTAAAAACACTCTGCATAAAGTAATAATAACAATAATAGTAACAGTAAAAATAATAGATAAATGTTATACAAATTTATAATAAGATTTTAAATTATTAATTAACTTAAAGTTGATGACGCCAACTTTAAGTTTACCATAATTACACTATCTAATATCACCTTAGTAAAGAATGTTACCTTATGGCTTCATCAAGGTTCAATCCCTCAAAGGAGAAGAAGCGCAAGTATTCCCGACAAACACTTTGACTGAACTCTGTACTAAAATGAAGAAAACAAGTGTTACAATTGCGACATTCATTTTTTCACAAGTTTAGAGCCTGTATTTTTTAAAAGCACAGAGAACAACAAAAGACAGTAACAATTTCAAGTGTAAATAATTATAACCGCTCTCTTATTGCAGTACCATCTATCTCTTATAATAATAAGCCAGTTCCGTCTGTCTGTCTGTCACTTTTGCAAACGCAATATTTTTTACCACCCGAATGCGCAAGTTTGTCGAGTTTTTTTGTTTTGTTTACATTTGTCTCGCAACCGTTAGAAACCACGTGATAGAAAATAAGCAGTATGATTCGCTGAAATACGTACTTTCGAACGGGACGGCATTCGAATAGAAAGTTTCATTGGCGTAAAAACAAACAAACATAAAAATCTCTCGACAAAGTTCTCGACAAAAGGCGAACTAAAGAAGCGGATAAAAAATGTCTTATTTTCGACGATCCCTTAGTCATAAAAAAGTGCAGATATTAAGAGCAAGGAAAGTCAAAGTGAAGAAGTGGAGTGGATTAAAAAAGCATATAATTTGGAACAGGGTTAACATCGACACACAAAACAACAACAAAAGAACAGTCCTTTCGTCTTCAAAAAGGTGCAAAAGGTGAAATGGTAAAGTTTTTCAAAAAAGAATATATGAGAAAGAAAGAAAAGTCCAAGTGAAGAAGTAGAAGTAAAAGTAGAAAAGTGAAGTTGGAAGCCACAATAAGTTACTTCGGAAGTGAAGAGTGGAGCTAGAAGTAGTAAAGTAAAGAGTAAAGTTAGAAGTACAAAATGAATGCTACAGTTTCAAGTTCAAGTGACTTGGAATTCAGAAAAAGTAAGAACTTTGATATTTTAAAAGTTCCGTTTTTATATGTAGGACACATAAAATTGTCAAGGAGAATCGTATTCTCAAAAAGAATCCATTAGAGCTTCAAATTCTTAAAGTTTACCGCGTTTTTTGTTTTGTTTTTTATGCATAATTAATGTGTCTCCTGGTGCGTAACTAATGTATTTGTCCTAAAATTCAAAATGCTACATAAAGCTGTTAGCTGGCTACCAAACAAATGTGCCAGCGAAATAGAAAGTTTTGGTTTGTTGAACTATAACTGCAAATGTCATAATTTTTACATTGCTACATTGCTATTGTTTTCCTTTATATGTGTTTTACTAAGCATAAATAGCTAGCTATAGACTTAGCTAAGTCTCCCCAGCTTAAGTTAAGTATATTTAACTGGGTGTCTTAGGTACTGTTTTGTTAGCTAGCTAGCTAATGTTAGCTTCAAGGCTCCATCCCATAGCTAGCTCTAATCTATGAGTTTTGTTGTTATTCCTCTTTTTTTAGGTATTTATAGCTACCTTAGTAGTCAAACTTCTCTTCTTTTTTGAACACGAATTATGATGTAATGTGTAACAAGCTAGCTACAAAATCTTTCTTGAACTTTTAGGATACTGTGACACATTTTTATGCCCATAGAGAATAATTTTTTCACATTTCCTGTAAACTTTACAAGGGGACCACAATATGACAAGTGGAACGAATTTTATAGAATTTAAAGTGTGTGTGTTAAGTTATTTTTTATTGTTTTGTTTCCTTGGTCAGCCCACATGTAAAATGCCAGGGTTTTTTACAGGGTTTTTTGACATTTGATTGGAAATTTATATACGTGGGTTTATGACTTTGGGTTAAAAAATTTATGAGAGGATGGTATGGTTGTCAGTTCATATTGTTCGTGTTGCAAAATGCTGTTTTTTGAAATTTTGTGTAAACTTTTGTGGAAATAGACCACATGCAATATATATACTGAAAGAACAAATCTTTGTATAGAATCTGACTTCACTGTAAGCTGTTGTAAAGCTGATGTCTTTATCGGTAAAAATAACAGCCATAGTTTACTAATTAAGAAAAAAATAAAACGAGTTTGAAAGTTAAAAAGTATTTATTTGTTAAGCTTTTCGTACAGTGTAAGTACATCTTCAGACTATATAAACAACTTTGTCTTTATATTTCGTATTATAAACTATTGTTTGGGAGAACTAACTGTATGTGATGTAATTTTTGCTGGAAGAAAATTCCATGGTTTCACGTTTTTGTTTTTGTTGAGAATGTTACAAAATTTTGTAGGGATAAATGTTTGCTGATGATAAAAAAATTACTTAATGTTCTGACTGAAACTGTTTTTGTTGTTTATATTTTGTAATCTAAACGCGAAGACTGTGTACACTGAAACGACTGATTTTTTTTAATTTTGATGTGTTTCATAACCTTTTTGTGGAAGATTAATGGGTAATGGCAATATACGACATGCTGAATGAACTTATTTTTGTTGATTTAGATGTGTTTCTCAAAAACCGATCTGTTTTACATTTTGTGTAAACTTTTGTTTATGAACCGTATATATATATACAATGTTTGTTGATTCAAGTTTATTCTTTGCTTATTGATTTTTTGACATTTAGGTTTAAAATTGTTGGTAAAGGGCAGTATGGATCATCATACTAAAAAATAAAATTTTTGTGTTCTTAACTGGTTGATTTTTACATTTTGTGTAAATTTTTGCGGGAGAGGATGGTATGCAACCGAAGTGACTGATTTTTCTAGATTTAAATTTGATGTTTTCCAAACTATGGCTTTTTCATATTTTTGTATAAGCTTTTAAGGGAAAGACATTATTTAAAATGTGTAAAGAACTTATTTTTGTTGATTTGTGCTAACTCTTGCAGGCCTCCTTTTTGACATTTCAGAATAAAATACTGAGGGTTTTCAACATATCACTTATAAGATGTACATATTTGAGATGCGTTATTTCTAACATTGTTATTATCCGTGTTGTGACTGTCGGTGTTGTAACTGTCGGTATTCTTACTGTCGGTTTGGTGGGTGTTGTGAGTGTTGATGTTGTGAGTGTCGTTGTTGTAACTTTTTATCACCTAGATTTTGCACCTTGCATGCTGTTCTTTTTTATTTTGTGTAAGATTTGTGTGGAGGATTTAATGCTATTTGACATTTGATATTTGGTGTAAGATTTTAAGAACATTTTTTTTTGTATATGCACTGCTGACGTCAGCAAAACATCTAAAGCAACCTATTTTATCATTGGGCTTTTGCCTAAGTGGATTTTTCCACGGGCCTTATCGACTATCTCTTATAATAATACAGAGACTGTGTCTGTCCGTAACAGGCAAAGTGGATGTGTTCATTTTCCTTTGATGTTGCCGAAATTCCCTTTGATGTTGCCGAAAAAATTATGTCCATTTTGCTAGCGGGTTTACTTTGTTTACGTCACGTGATGAAAACGACTCAATTTGATTTGCTGAAAAAATTTTAGCGGCTAACTCCCGAAAAATGGTAACCCTCGACACAAAAGCAACAACAAGAAAACAGTCCCTTCGTCTTGAAAAAGTGCAAAAAGTAATTCAGAGAAAGAAAAGTCCAAGAAATGAAGTGAGCAGTGGTAGCTAGAGCTAGAAGTAAAGTAGTAAAGTTAGAAGAAGAAAATAGAAGCTAGAGGTTGAAGTGGATTTGAAATCACAAATAGTAAGAACTTTGATGTTTTTAGACGTTTAGTTTTTATGTCACGGGAGCAAGCAGACTCGCATTTTCCAAGAAAAGCCTCAAATTCTTGAAGTTTTATATTTTAGCGCTTTTTTAAAAACAAACCTAGCCACCATATTTGTTTATGTTTTTGTTGCATAATTAATGTATCCCCTGGTGCGTAACTAATGTGTTTGTCCTAAAATTCAAAATGCTACATAAAGCTGTTAGCTGACTAACAAACGGAAAACTTTGGTTTGTTGAACTTACTGATCACTGTAATGTTATTATTTTTACATTACTATTGTTTCTCTTTATATGTGTTTTACTAAGCATAAATAGCTAGCTTTAGTTTTAGCTAAGTGTTCCCAGTTTAAGTATATTTAACTGGGGGTCTTAGCTACTGTTAGCTAGCTAATGTTGTCCTCCAATGCCTGCTCCTCATCCCATCCATGGCTAGCTCTAACCTATGACTTATATTGTTATTCCTCTTTTTTAACTATCTATAGCTAGCTACCTTAGTTTCCAAACTTCTTTTCTTTTATGAGCACGAATTATGATGTAACAAGCTAGCTAGCTAGCTAGCTACCTACAAAATCTTTAAAGACTTGAACTTTTGCAGATGTATATATTTTATATTTCTTTTCGCATTTCCTGTAAACTTTACAAAGGGACCACGTGCAATATGACAAGTGGAATATTTTTTTTCCAGAATTTAAAGCGTGTGTGTTAAGTTATTTTTTATTGTTTTGTTTCTGACATCCTGTTTTACTTTCGTCAGCCTAAATGTAAAATTTACAGGGGGGTGTAGACATTTGATTGGAAATTTACATGGGTTTTTGACTTTATTTTAATTTATGAGAGGATGGTCGTTCGGTTCGGGAAGGTTGTTCGTGTTTTTGTTTGTCTTGCAAACTGCTGTTTTTTTAAATTTTCTGTTAACTTTTGTGGGAAAAAGACCACATGCAATATACTGAAAGCACAAATTTTGTAGAATTGGCCTCCACTAAAGGCTGTTGTGTAAGCTAATGGCTTTTTCATAGTTCGTATTATGAACTTTTGTTGGGGAGAACTAAACTGTATGTGATGTCATTTTTGCTGGAAGAAAATTCCATGGTTTCACGTTTTTGTTAAGAATTTTATAATTGTGGTAATATATAACTGTGTTTGGTGATGATGAAAAAACTTTTTTGTTTTTTATATTTTATGAAATGCCTGATTTTTCTATAATTTGATGTGTTTCATAACCTTTTTGTGGAAGATTTATGGGCAATAGCAATATAGAACATGCTAAATGAACTGATTTTTGTTGATTTGGATGTGCTTCTCAAAAACCGATCTGTTTTACATTTTGTGTTAACTTTTGTATATACACTTATATATACACTTTTGTATATACACTCTGTTTTCCAAAAATAATATTTTTGTTGATTCAAATTTACTCCTTATTTATTTTTGACATTCACGTTTAAAATGGTTGGTAAAGGTAACTACAGATCATCATACTAAGGAAAATTTTTTTGTGTTCTTAACCTGTTAATTTTTACAATTTGTGTATATTTTTGGGAAACAGGATAGTATGTAATCGAATAAATGATTTTCCAGATATAAATTTGATGTTTTTTGACACTTCTGATTGAAATATTAAAGGTTTTCAACGAAGTAAATATTTGAGATGTGTTATTTCTGACTTTATTATTATTGTTAGTGTTGTACTTGATTCTATACATTATTTTGATTAGTGTTTCAAGCTCTACACATAATCTTTGTTATTCAAGTTTATTCTTTGCTCATTGATTTTTTGACATTTATGTTTAAAATTGTTGGTAAAGGGCAGTACGGAACTAAAAGAGAAAATTTTTGTGTTCTTAACTGGTTGATTTTTACATTTTGTGTAAATTTTTGTGGGAGAGGATGGTATGCAACTAAAATGACTGATTTTTCTAGATTTAAATTTTATGTTTTCCAAACTATGGCTTTTTCATATTTTTGTATAAGCATAAGGGAAAAACAATATTTAAAATGTGTAAAAAACTTATTTTTGTTGATTTGTGCTAACTCTTGGAGGCCTCCTTTTTGACACTTCAGAATAAAATACTGAGGGTTTTCAACATAATCACTTATAAGATGTAAATATTTGAGATGCGTTATTTCTGACATTGTTATTATCCGTGTTGTGACTGTTGGTATTGTAACTGTCGGTCTTCTTACTGTCGGTTTTGTGAGTTTAGTGTTGTGAGTGTCGATGTTGTGAGTGTCGTTGTTGTAACTTTTTATCAACTAGATTTTACACCTTGCAAGCTGTTCTTTTTTATTTTGTGTAAGATTTGTGTGGAGGATTTAATGCGATTTGATATTTGACATTTTGTGTAAGATTTTAAGAACATTTTTTTGTATATGCACTGCTGACGTCAGAAAAACATCTAAAAGAACCTATTTTCCCATTGTCCTTCTGCCTAAGTGGATTTCTCCACAGGCCTTATCGACTAGTCTATATAATAATACAGACAGTGTGTCTGTCTGTCTGTAACAGGCAAAGTGGATGTGTTTATTTTCCTTTGATGTGGCCGAAAAAGTTATGTCTCAAATGTTACGTTACAGCGCGACGTAATAACAATAAAGGGATCATGAGTCTGCATGTCGGTTTGCAATCAAATTTTGTGAGTAAACATATAGGGCCTATACAAGCTTACCCAGAAAATTTTATTGCAAACCAAGTTACAGATCCCGAGTTATTGGGTCGTCAGCAAAAAATTAAGAGACCTGGGACGAGCAAAAGAGTGTCATTTTGTCAAAAAAATTTATGTTAATCAATTCACCTTTATAATATCTACGCATTGATAAAGTTTGAATGCATATCCCTTAACAGGTCTAAAATTAATGATGACAGAAAATGTCAAAATTTGCTATTACTTAAATATGACATCATAATTTATGCAGTATAATTAAATCTGTAATTCTTTAAATGTGAATATCTTGAGAACGAGAAGAGCTTTTAAAAAAATTTAAAAAGACTTGTTAACCAACTTTTTAAGCTCTATAATATAAGCCCAACATCATTTTATACCTCGGGTTCCCTTTAATATAACGTCAATATCCTAATTTACATTATTGAAGCCATTACAATGCAGTTAAAACATTTGAGGCCAAATAACTTGAGTCAGTCATTTTTCACCGCGCAGGTAACTAGGGACCACCTAGGACCAATTTGGGTAAGTTTTCCAAACCTGGGTCCCGGAATCCGTTTCAGAATGGATGGGTTGATGTCATCAAAGAACCTTTAAACCCCAATATCTCTGCAACTGTTTGTCGAAGATACATTTTCTTGATGATCCTATACATTTTCTTGATCAGCGTTTCGAGATCAATGCAATGAAGGCAACAGGTATACAAATTTTTTTTTTAAAAAATTTTGTGTTTTGGCGCGTCTGACGTCAGCAAAAAATTTTTATCCCTTATATCTCCCTAGGCATTTGTCAAAAAAAATATGATCCTATGCATTATTTTCATCAGCGCTTAAACGCCGTTTTGTTTATCTTCACTGCTGATGTCAGCAAAACATCTAAAACAACCTATTTTTTCATTGTCCTTCTGTCTAAGTAGATTTCTCCACTGGCCTTTTTGACCAGTATATAATAATATGAAGAGTGTGTCCGTCTGTCTGTGACAGACATAGTCGATGTGTTCATGTCATCATTTCAAGTCGCCGAAAAATGAATGTTTAAATTGCTAATCGACTTATTAAACTTCACAACGTCAATAATATGAATTTAACATCAATAGCTTATAATTTAAATTAATGAAGCCATTGCAATGTACATGTAACTTTGAAACCAAAGAACTTGGAAACGAAGTGCTGACGTCAGTCATTTTTTACTGCGTAGGTAACTAGGGACCACCTAGGACCAATTTGGGTAGTTTAGTGACGGTTCTCTTTTCCATTGTTCTTCTGCCTAAGTGGATTTTTCCACAGGATTTATCAACTAGTTATCAATAATTCCATTTGGATCATTATGATAAACAAAGCCATTAATATAAAAAGATTAGTACAACGTTTTTGTATCTAAAAATAAATAGGTACAAAATGCATAAAAAATGTGGACAAAAGACTTACTTTTTTCCAAGTAATGGAGCAACATCAGAATCCTTATATCCATTCAAAGTAAACAAACGACTTGCGATATCAGCTGGACAGACATTTTGTGACATATTGCTAGTTGTTGAAGAGACTGGAGAGCTCATCATAGATGGTGCAACACATGTGGAATTAGGGGTATGCATTGAAAGTGGTAACAAATGACTCGAATCGTTAAATGAAAGTTCTTGATCTTCATAAAAGTTAGGTTTCGCTAGTGAGTGCACTGAGTGAGAAACAGGTGTTAATGTTAGGGCTTTATGGACGGAATATGTACGTTCACTTTCTTCAAACACATTTGGAGAAGAGTAATTACTATGAGCATGAAAGTCTCTCCTACAACTTTGAATTTTTAAATCGTTAAAGGTGGGCGGATCCTTCAGCCTTTCAGTGTAAGTCTTTTCAACATCAGGGTTACTGTAGGGTCTATTTTTACTTGGGTATTCAATACTTTGCTCTCGTAGGTAACTCACACATGTCCCATCGTTGAAATCAAACTGATTTTCCAATTTATATGGTGGAGCACTTTTTGTATGACTAAGTGTAGCATGCAGTAAGTTCCTACTTGTGCTGTGTACATAGTTTAAATCTTCAGTGTATATACCTGGAGAACGAGAATTATTTTCACTTTGAGTGTTATTGTCATGTCCACTGAATAAATGAGTTGAATAATCTTCACTGTTATATTTGTGTCTATTTGCTAAACTTTTGTATGTTGGAGCTTCAGTGTTTACAAATGACCGTGGGGAAGGAGGCAAATCCTCTACATTGTATAAATGTGCTGTGGCCATCACAGGTCGATCATTAGATGAAGCAGTAGCATAACTCCGAGGACTTTTTGGCTTTTTTAGGTAGTATTTATGTTTCCCATCCATTTGGTCACTTCCTAAACCTTGGTCACTGTAAGATTGATTAAGCTCATTAGGGTATTTCCCAGATTGTTTATAAATAAAATGCAAATCTCCTTCATAGTGATAGTTACTTGGAACTCCTACTGTACGAACATGAGCTTTCTTCGACTCATTATTTGGTATAGGTATTGACTGTGAATACTGTGGAAAGTTTACAGAATTTTTGTTATCACAATGATCATGTGAATAGCTCTTCTCAAGATTTCTACAAGATGATGAGTTTACAGGAAATGCTAAAAAACTTGCGTCTGATACTTTTTCGGTTGGACTCTTTGCTGCACGAGGTGGTTCTATGAGACTATCTTCTGCTAAGAATGGCCGTGCCTTGAGTTTTGCTAATCGATCTACAAAAATTAACACATAGAAAATCAATAATTTTTAATACTTACTATGAGAAACAACAATTATATATAAATAAATATTTTCACATAGATCCAACTATGTACTGTAATACTGTAGCCAAAATATTAAGCCTTACTGTGAGCAAACGTTTTTTACATGATTAATGTGTACATTTTCCTAAAAAATAGTCTGCATACTTGAATTTCACAAGTTCAGTTCTGTTAGCATATACTTAAAAATAAAACAATAACAAAATGTACAATTTTTACGCAAGTTATCAAACTATGCACAAAACTTTTCACCTGCAATGTTTTGCAATCAATCCCCTTTCTACATATTTTTTACTTGACTGTAGTGTATTAAATTGACATTGTACAGAAAAAAGCATGTTCACTATTAAGGAAGAATTTGTAATTCAATTTTGTGCAAAAGATTTACACCAGCACCTAAAGATTAAGTTTTTTTGAAATCAAACTAAAAAATTCAGTGCATACAAAACATTTGAAAGAGTTTTTCTCCTTCTATTTTTCTGTCCTTCACAAACAGCAGAAAAACTTGCTTGCAGATGAGATGTAATAACTTGCATTCTTTCAGATAAAAAAGTAGAAATACAAACAAAAACAAACCTTCTCGTAATGATAACACTATACTTTGTTTGCAATTTCTGATCAGGTCAACAACTAAGAACATGAGAATACAATGAAATCAACAAAATTAATACAATGATAACCTATTACTCCGGGCCACACTGCAAAATATTCCCTGACGTCTAAGTGCCGACCTAGCTTACGAGATCAGTGCAATGACTGAGGGTGATGTTATCGGTACAGCACTGGTAATCAGTTATTATTGTATGTGTTAACTGTCTAAGTTAGATAAAAAATAAAAAATAAGAATTTCGGTTTAGTGTTCTATAATGTAACATTTCTATGCATTTTGAAATAAAAAACATACAGTAAAATTGAGAAGATTGGAGACGTTTTGAGGAGACTTTTTAAAACTGAAGAGAATTGAGGCTATTTCTATTAGATTCACACATTTTGAACTTGTCAATGTTCAGGGTGGACTTGGACCAAGATTGTAGCTCTGGGTAGGTGTTATATTTAACAGTTTAACAGTTTAAGTCAGTTTAACAAGGCATATCATCATCATCATCATTCTCGGCTTAACGTCCGTTTTCCATGCTAGCATGGGTTGGACGGGGTATATTAATGACCCTCTTCCAATCTGATCTAGACTGTGTTAGATCTAAACTCAACTTCCTCTGTATCAAGTCTGTCCTTATAACCTCCTGCCAAGTCTTTCTCGGTCTGCCTCTGGGCTTTGCCCCAGGAACTATCAAGTCTCTACACTTTCTTACCCAATTATCCTCGTTTTTTAGCCGTTCACTTTAACGTTCTGAACAGTTTACATAAATTTCAGTATATATTTACTATAATTATGCTAAATAACAGCAAATACATGTTTTAGGCTAGTTCATGACGTCATAATATCTCGAGAACCAATGAAGACTTTGCCAAAAAAATAAAAAGATTCCTAGATAACTTTCAAAGGTATTTCATATGAGATCAACTTGTTTTTTCGTGGGAGGTAAGCTTTAACTTTTTTCAGGGTTTAGAGGGCAATAATAGAGAAATAATAATAAAGATAAAATATAATAATATATAATGAATAATAATGAAAGAACTAATTTGTGGAATTAGATTTTGCACCTTCAAGGCTGTTATTTTTTATTTTGTATAAACTTTTATGACAGAGGACATATTTTAAGTAACAGATTTTGTAAATTTACATTTGAGCTGTTCCAAACCGTGGTTTTGTGATATTTTTTGTAAGGATATATTGGTAAGACATGCAAAATGCAGAAAAAACAGATATTTATTGATTTGGGTTTACTCCACACAAACCTTTTTTTGTTACATTATTTTAGTTCTTTCATTATTGCCCCCTCCCCTAAAAAAAATTAAACACAAAATATCCAAAAAAAAAATTTTGAGTCATATAATCTTACAACACTAAAAGTCATACAAAATTTCTACTTGTGGAATAAGAGCAACTAAAAATATTTTGATTCTGCTCCCACAAATTCAACTGGCTACTTTCACACAAAATAAATATTTTAAATCAACAATGATCATTATTTTGGTTATATTGTAGTATTGTAGTCTTTACCCATAAAATCAGTCTAGAAAAATCAGTCATTTCAGAAATTCATACAGTCTTTCTCATTAAATTTTATGCAAAATATAAAAATACAACTTGCAAGGTGTAAAATCTAGTGCTACAAAAATTAGTTCTTTTAGTATTGCCCATAGTCCTCCTCCTCTCCAACATATAAGACTATTAAGATAGCTATAGATAGCTATATAACAGGAAAAACAAAAAACTTATGGGTTAACAAGGTTAAATACGAAGTGGAGCTAGGTATATAGCTTTTTATACTTTGAAAATACCATTAAAAAAAAGGAGCTAGGGCTATATATAAATAAGAAGTTGCTTCATAGTTGTTCGTGTTAGTCGGTTTATTGTTAACTTATTAACTCTCTCTATCGAGTTTTACATCATCTAAACTGGAAAAGCATAAATTTTACACAAACCTTGCTATGGTGCATTTCTTTAACTAAGCATTTCGTTAAATACTTTTATAAAGGTTAATTTCTTAAAGCAATTAAGTGGGAAAATGCTAAAAAGAACAGCAAGACACCAACAGACTTCATGTTGCTTTGCATCAACTTTTGTAAACAACTGTTGGTCTTTGCACAAACAAACATGATGCGAATTTATATATGGATTTTTAATTCCTTGATTTGCTTGTTATTTTTGAATTATTGTTATCAAATTATACCTAATTTGATTCCTTATTGTCTACTTCTCACTTTTTTTCTATTCATATCTGTTTAAAAAAATATTATCTTGAAGCTCAATTTACAACTCGTGAATGGTAGCAAAGCAAAGTAGCATGACCTATATGCGACATTCAATCCTTTAAAAAAATTAGAATTTCTCAAATCAGTCTATCAAAAGGCTTTAATTTTTTTTATTCTTTAATATATCTCCACGTTGCTACTTACACAAAAGCTTAAATTGTGCAGTCTTTTAAGCTGAAAATAAAAAGAGAGATTCCAGGACGTTATAAACAATCATTTTTTTAATCGATTAATGAATAATTGCAAACATTAAATTAAAATCTGAAAGAAAGAAATTTTCTTAGAAAAGTCTTTTCTCTACAAGGTTGAAGTATAAAAAGGTTTTTAATAATAACATCAAAGAAACTCTTAATGTTGTATTTGAATACAATCGTTGACAAACCATTTTGCTAAACCATTCAATTAATACTGGTTGATAAACCTGTGGAAAAATCCACTTAGGAAGAAAAAATGACATCAGCAACACATAAACAAAAAATTTATTTTAAAAGATTTGTTTACTCATTGTCTTTATTATATACAACTTGAAACGCTGATCAAGAAAATGTATAGGATTATGTACTTTTGACGAGCGGTTAGATATCGGGGTTTAAAGGTATTTTTTATGATGTCATCAATTCGTCTTTTCTGAAACAGGTGGGTTGACCCAGAAATTAGTCCTATATTGGTCCCTTTGGTCCCTAGTTACCCATGTAGGAGATGATGTTAGTTATTTGGCCTCAAACCGTAAAAGTGCACTGCAATGGCTTTATCACTTTTTATAATAATATATAAACTGGAAACACAGAGAGGACCTCGAAGGTGAAAAATCAGAACAGATTTTCATCGAAGTTTTTCAAAATAAGTCAAAAGGTTTTCTGATTAACACTATGTATAGACCCTGGCTGGGTCAAAATACTTACCTACAAATTTTCAAACTTGATGGCAAAATTAATTACAAAAACAAGGAAATCACCATATTGGGAGACTTAAATGTCAATTATCTCGTTAAAAGCGATAATAAAGACATCAAAGACATTTTCCGTTTAAACGGTTTTGAACAAATCATAACTAAACCTACGCTGATTACTAATTTATTTATTTATTTATTTATTTAAAACATATTTATACAGGGTGGCAGCGAGTCACTAATAGATACCATATTTACCACTAAAAGCGCAAATGTAGTAAAAAACAACGTTATTCCAACATCCATTAGTGACCACGATATGATCGGATGCGTGCAAGAAATGAACCACCTAAAATTTAAACCCAGATATATAATGTGTTGAAACTTCTCAAAGTAAAGTAAACTGGGAACCTCTATGCAAATGTACTGAAGTACACAGTGCCTGGGCATTTCTTAAACATGTTTTAACTGAAGCTTTTAACAAACATGCTTCTCTAATTTCTAAACGCATTAAAGGACGTTTTTGCCCTTGGTTGTCAACTGAAATTTGTGCGCCGATGAACAAAAGGGATCAAGCACTCCGTCTGGCAAACAATAAAAAGTGTAATGATGACAAAACCAAAAACAACATCATGTAGCGAACAAGTTATTAAACACAAAGAATTTAAAGCCTCTGATGCACAAAGTAAAGCGAACTTATTCTGTTCTTTTTTCGCAACGTAACTTCATCGTTAAAATGAAAAGTCATTCTTCTAAAGGATTTCATTTGGAAACCATCAGAGATACCAACTAAATTGACAGAAAAACGTTTACGATTCAAACACGTCCCAAAAACTTTTGTACAGAAAGAATTGAAGAAATTGAAAAGAAATAAAGCAACCGGAATAAGTCTGGCAGTTTGGTCACAGGCAAAAGAGGTCAACTGAACTTGCAGCTACCCTCTTCATGGACAACATCAGGAGAGAAATAGATAAATCAAAACTGGTCGGAGCAGTGTTCATAGACATGACAAAAGCATTTGACACCATTAGTCACAGCACTTTGTTATCAAAGATGGCTGCTTATGGTATTATAACTGAGAAAGAATGGTTTTGTAATTACTTGTTTAATAGGAAACAATCTGTTTTATATGATGATAAATATTCAGACACTATGAGCGTTTTCTGTGGTGTGCCGCAGGGTTCTATATCAGGCCTTTGTTTTTGATCTTCTTCAATGACTTTGAAACGATGTTAATAAAAGCCAGAGTAATCGAATTTGCCAACGACACAGTGATTTACTTTGCTCACCATTCTGTTACCAAAATGAAAATCACGAACTCCAAAATATTTCTACTTATTTCAGATTAAACAACTTAGTGGCAAACGTTAAAAAGGGTAAAACAGAAGTCATGCTGTTTGGCATCAGACAAAGGCTCGCAAAAGCGGAAAAAGGAATGTGACGTTCAACCACGCTGAAGTAAATGTTACAGAGACATACAAATAATATTCTAGAACGACAATCGATCAGTCACTTTCCATGAGCATCAACTTCGAACAAATGTATAAAAAAAGTATTTTCCGACTACGTTTATTGAAATCCCTGAGATCAAATTTTGACAACGAAACAGCTTTGGTGATCTTTCGTAGTATGATTTTACCGTTGATTACCTTCAACAGTAGTGTGAATGTTAACTTGACTATATCTAACTGGATAAACTGAGTTCAATCGACAAAAAAAGCGACCCAAATAATTCGCAAAAGAAAAAAGGGCGAAGGTATAGCAGTACGAAATGCATGTCTTCGACACGTTTGCTGTTTAGTTCGTTAATGCATGGATGGTGATATCTGCAATAATTTCAAGAACTACTTCACAACTAACATCCATACAAGAGTCACAAGAAACGCAAATTCCCTTTTGGTTTTGCCAAAAATAAAATTGGAAACTGCTAGAAATAGTTTTTATTATTTGGGTGCAAAACTTTACAACGACTTGCCGAAGGATATCCACAAAATAACGATAGGTTAAAGATAGGTTAAAATCGTATCATTTTATTTAATTCTACCATACTTGTGCCCCCCTTTTCCACATTCTTGACTTGAAACCCTTGAAACTTATGCCTCAATATTTTCTAATTTTTATTTCGTTAAATTTTCATCTATTTGTTTATTTACTTACTTATTTATTTAAACATTGAATACAATTTTGCCTCAGTCACTAGATACCATAATCCCATGTTTCTTTTTTGTTATTTACTTAGACTTTTTACTTACTGCAGTCTTCCACAGTGCCTTTGTTTTTCTTTTTCTTCATTGCAATTTTGATAAAAAAAAATTATAAAGAGTACACATATTAATAGCAGTTTTTAAAACTGAAATGTAAATCTTCTATAAATATTCAGAATACATACACACATACATACATACAACATCATTGACGTCAATCTTTGTAATTACGTAATGTTTAAATAGCCGATAAACAAATTCGATATAATTTTTTTGAATTTGCGCATTCTTTAGGATGAAAATAAAATCTTCACTGGAAAGACAAATTTTAAAACAGGCATCTTTTACTTTGTAAAAAATGTTGTTAAAAAAAGCCGATTATAATCAATGATAAAACAGCATGCAACATATGCTAGTAGGAATATTAATACGGGATATTCATTATAATCATAATAAGATATTATATAAGCAACAATGTGTATGCAAGATTATGGTAGGTATAAGCAAACCTACACATTTACTACTTAAGTGCTGCAAAGATACTAAGGAGCAAGGGCACTATCAATCTAATGATCGAAAATGTAGTCGGTAGAGCAACCACCCAGCAAGCAAGAGAACTAACTTTAAGCTAATGTACAGGTTTACCTACACTTATCATAATATAACTTTAGCATTTAGAAAAAGAAACCATATCATAAAACAAAATAAAGAAAAGCATTGTAATAAAGTTATTGTGTATCTTTGTGTGTTTGTGTGTTTATCCAGAGTTGAGATGAGTTATTATAAGTGATGTGTCATTTGCATTCAGGTAACACTGCAATAATTTCTTTAAATAATGCATGCAAAAGACATTTGTTAATCATTCAGATATGATTCTTTTACTGTTAACTCTGACAATCATACAACTATGTTGTTAAAAGTTAACTTTGACAATCATGTAGTTAAAACGTTTGTTATAAGCATAAAAAAATTATCATCTCAGGCAATGCAAAATACATTTTTTCCTAACAAACTTATGGCATTGGAATGCATACTTTCCTTAAAGGTAATATAACAATAGCGTTCATTTTATATATATATATCAAATACTTGTTTGGAAAAGTGTTTTTAAAAGTTTTCCATACATGCATAATAAATTTTGGAAACAAATAATCATAACAGAACATTAGACAAAACAATATGGTTGAGCATGAAAATTACTAAATTATAAGAATAATAAAATTATGGAATTATTTTATGACAAGTACGAAACACGTTTCTTTTTTTATCCGTCTTCCTGATCATATGCCAATGAATTTTATAAAACTAAATTATGGTAGAAGAGCTAGCTAGCCTGGCTGTTGCTTTGGAATAATTTTAGTTGTGATTGTTTAATTTGCCGACCTTTCAGTCAGGAAAGAGACATTTTAGGATGTAATAAGCTTAGACACATAAAATAAAGCTTAATGTAAATTTATACAGCCAAATTAGGAGTTTTTTATTTTGTTTTGTGCCACTTAAAAGCTCTGTTTCACAAAAACTACTCAACATACAATAACACTAGTGGAAAGTACAAAACCTGTTTTAACTCTGCCTAAAGATTCATTCTGAAACTAATCTAAATTTAGAATTATGGAGTTGCTTGTTGGAGAAAAGTTTTGTTTGCTACATAAAGCTTATCGTTAACCAGGGGTCCACTCCTGAATTATATGTGCAGTAATATATTTTAACCAAAAAAAATTAGCTCTTCTTTTTTGTCATACGTGATAGCTAAGTGACCTATGAATTAGGGTCTGTCCATACATAACAGCTTTTCTCTATGAATTAGGGTCTGTCCATACATAACAGCTTTTCTCTATGAATTAGGGTCTGTCCATACATAACAGCTTTTCTCTATGAATTAGGGTCTGTCCATACATAACAGCTTTTCTCTGCATCCGTTATGAATTAGGGTCTGTCCATACACATAACAGCTTTTCTCTGGATCCGTTATTACTGTCCATACATAACAGCTTTTCTCTATGAATTAGGGTCTGTCCATACATATAACAGCTTTTCTCTGGATCCGTTATTACTTTTTTCTGTTTTCTTTTTTGCACAAAATTACATATCATTAAATGTTAGAAAGTGACATTTTTGGATTTTTATAAGTTTTGCTCTAAAAATTATCTTTCTTTTTTCAATAAATGGTCTGAAATGTTATGATCTATATCATTACCTACAAATTTCATTTTTGTTCCTAAATGCGGCAAAAATTTCAAATTAGCTAAAAATGTGTTTTACATTTTCTTAAAACTGATTTGTTTCTCTTTTTTGAAGATGAATTATAACATGATAACAGATGATTATTTACAAATTTCAGTTGATTTTATGTAGAAAACTTATGCTGCTAGGCAACATGCCTTAATTACCCTGACTTAACAGTAAATAAGGTTTTTATGTTTGTCTAAAACTTTCATTGTTTATACACATGTTTGATAATAAAGTGTGACCATTAGAGGTAAACTTGTTTCGCTGTACAAATTCCAGAGTGTTCAGAAATATTTTTAATGTGGTTTTCATTATTAACATCTAGCACAATTTAAATTTTAGAAAATTTATATTTATTTACATAACCAGGTACTTTATGTATTTTTTAAAAAAAAATTTGAACCTCCAATGTTGTTAGCTATAAAATTATTACATATCATAATATATCACAAGGATAGTATCTTTCATGTGGACAAAGCCTTTTGTTAGTTGTTTGCTTTTGCATTTTACTTTACATAATAATATGAAATGGAAATGTTGATGTAAGTTTTTACTATGTTCAATGTTATCAAATTATTTCTTTCCTCTAGTTGCTACCACATTGGGGTGGAGTGAGTTTTTAATTTTTTTTTAAGGAAGAAACTGTATGAGAAACTTTTGCAGCTTTTTAAAATTCTCAAAAGTTTGTTTTTAGATTTCCATGTTCACCAAAATTTAAAAAATAATTTTCTGAGGAAACAAGACACACTGGGAAAAAAATTAAACAAAGAATTTTCTGAGGATAGAATGCAAAATTAAGAAATAATTTTTAAGAAAACAAAGTGAAATTAGGAAATAATTTTCTGAGGAAAAAAAGCGAAATTAGAGATAACTTTTTTGAAGAATCAATGCTAAATTAAAGAATAATTTTCCGAGGAAACAATGCAAAATTAAAAAATAATTTTCGGAGGAAGCAAAGCCTAAAGTAATGGGCTAAAAAAGTGTACATTCCATATGTTTTCTTGAACATTGAAATTTAAAGCAACTGTTGCTTAAAACTTTAAAAATGTTGGAACAGTAAGCAATTTTATATGCTGGGCTAAAGCAGATTAAAAAGTGTATGCTTAACGTAAGGTTGAAAGCAATTTTTTTATATTTATTTTTATTATTTTAAAAGGCCACTGAAAACTTTAAAAAATAATTTACCAATGTTCTCAATACATGATCAGTTAGCAGTTAAAAGGATTTAATCTCAGCATTGTGTTTCTTATAAATGTGTTTCTTTTAGAAAACAGCCTCGTATCCAGGGCTTCTTAGGTTTGTTGCATCTGCTTTCAAAAAATATTTGGAGGCTTTTTTCCTAACACCCCCCCTCCTCCCCCGGTTCTGACCTAAAATTGGGATATTTTCTTCAAGTCTTGAAGCTTAGCAGAAAAATATTCTGTATAAAACAACTACTAAGAATTCTCTATTTAAAATGCTTCTCATGTAAATGGATAACAAAAAGACTTGTATAATGCTCTCTTCACTCTAAAAAGACAACGAAATCAATAAGAAATAAAGGATGTCCGCTTACCGCTGAACACTCTTCCACCCCCTGTTCGCTTTTGTTTAATTATAAAATTAATTATATAAAGTTAATTATAAAAAAACAGAAAATGCCCACTCCCCCAGCTTTGTTACAAAGTTTGTCTGGTTAGAAAGTGACAGAATTTATTACTTCGTAACAAGAACTACATGAAACACTATTGAACTCCTTGGTTTACTGATTTTGTTACAAAAAAGTAATACAGTTTCCTTGAGCAAGAACTACATGAAAACGCACGACCTGTTAAAGTAAATAAATTGCTTAAGCTATCCACATGTTTAACAGGTATCCTCCTACCGTAATGATCGATTAAATCCCCTGGGGGTTTATTTAAATTTTCAAATATTTAAGGGGGTGTTTATTCAAGAGGGGTTTTTAAATACCAGGGGCGTTTATTTCAAAATGCACAAATTTAGAAAACAAAACTTTATTTTCTGAAATTATATTACAAGAAATTATATTGCAAGCAAATGCATGATATTACAACTGTTAAAACTTCCAATGGATATAAATACAGCATTTTCATAAAAATAAGCATAATTTCTTTCTCCTTCTTTGCATGGCTAATACGGGAGGGGCGTTTATTCTAAACTTCACCTTTAAAATTCACTCTTTTTAGTAAAGAGCTATTTCCCAAATTTTTCAGAGGAGCTAATTATATTCACTACAAAAAAATGGGACTTTTTTATGCAAGTTGTGAAGACCACCTTGATGAAATTCCCATTTGGGATAAACGGCCCTTATTTTATTTTATTTTATATTTCTGGATTAAACCCTATTGTATAATGTCAATGAAGTCAAACAAACCTTGTTTTGTTTCCAAATTGGAGACCACATGCCCATTCACTTTATACAATACATCACCAACAAACACCTAGCAAAAACAAAAATTTTTTTGTACATAAAAATTTTATGATGGCTATTGCAGTTGGTCATTATAAATTAATATTTACATTACATTTTGTTTATTTTCAGATCCAGTGTGTCTATTATGAATTATATACGCAATATACAACTCGAGCCTAATGTTTACACATTAAAGATATTGTTTTAGTCTTTTAGTATCCATAGTAAAGGTAATATGCAATAAGAACAGAGTGAAGTAAAGAGTGACCCAGTTATTATTTTCCGGAAATGTTCTCAATTTCTTGTGAACATCCCTGACGTTTACGAACTTCTCTGACATCAGCACATTTCAGACCTTTATCACTATTATTATCTTTAATGTCAAAGGTTTATCATTTCTTCTTAAGAATTAACCAACCAAAAACAAGCTGTTTTTTTGTTAATTATGATAATTATCATTCTTTAAGCCTAGATGATTTATTCTTAAGAATTTCAATCCTCTGCAATTATATTATATCATTTTACTTTACCTGATGGGAGAAGGTTTCCTGGAATAATCCCTATTAAACTACCATGTTCAAGAAAAAGTTAAACTTTCCATATTAACACAATTCGCTTTTTTGGTAAGTTTTCTTCTACAGCAAGAAAAAAAATTGATAGGATACTAACCTTTTTAGATAATAAGGCAGGGCTATCACGTACCAATGCACATATCATTGGTGGTATATGCGTATCACTTCCACCAATAACACTGAAGCCAAATCCAATACCAGGCCATCTTTGTAACTCTACAAGTCTCTCATAGCTCATAATTTTCTTATACTATTGAGAAAACAATTAGAAATTAAAAAAAAAACAGCATTAATTTAATCACTACTCTTGTAGCAAAAACTTACCAAACTAATTACAAAAAACTACAAAATCTACAAAATTAAAAACTTTATGTGTACTGAGGCTGTTTCGTTATTGATACCCCAGAGGAGATGAGAATTTGAATAATTTCATCCTCATCGTCTTGAGATTCACTTAAATCTTCATCTGCGTCTAGCAAAAGCATAGGTAAAACAAAAAAGAAAGCCTCAATACTTTTTTACATTTTCTTTTTGTTTACATTTTCCGGACAATTATAATTCAAGCGTGGATGCACACATAATAATATAGCCTTGCCCGTAAACTCCTTAATTTGTTTTAGTTAAGTTGGTCAATGATGACTACCTTACTTGCTTTGTCAAATATACAATTTGCTTTTGGTGAACATGCAAAAACACATTTGATTTAGAAAAAGATCTGACTTTTGAAATTTTGAAAGGGTAAGTAGGTTTGGAATAGCAGAAACCAAAACACCCTAACTAGAAATGGAAATGTTGATGTAAGTTTTTACTATGTTCAATGTTATCAAATTATTTCTTTCCTCTAGTTGCTACCACATTGGGGTGGAGTGAGTTTTTAATTTTTTTTAAGGAAGAAACTGTATGAGAAACTTTTGCAGCTTTTTAAAATTCTCAAAAGTTTGTTTTTAGATTTCCATGTTCACCAAAATTTAAAAAATAATTTTCTGAGGAAACAAGACACACTGGGAAAAAAATTAAACAAAGAATTTTCTGAGGATAGAATGCAAAATTAAGAAATAATTTTTAAGAAAACAAAGTGAAATTAGGAAATAATTTTCTGAGGAAAAAAAGCGAAATTAGAGAATACTTTTTTGAAGAATCAATGCTAAATTAAAGAATAATTTTCTGAGGAAACAATGCAAAATTAAAAAATAATTTTCAGAGGAATCAAAGCCTAAAGTAATGGGCTAAAAAAGTGTACATTCCATATGTTTTCTTGAACATTGAAATTTAAAGCAACTGTTGCTTAAAACTTTAAAAATGTTGGAACAGTAAGCAATTTTATATGCTGGGCTAAAGCAGATTAAAAAGTGTATGCTTAACGTAAGGTTGAAAGCAATTTTTTTATATTTATTTTTATTATTTTAAAAGGCCACTGAAAACTTTAAAAAATAATTTACCAATGTTCTCAATACATGATCAGTTAGCAGTTAAAAGGATTTAATCTCAGCATTGTGTTTCTTATAAATGTGTTTCTTTTAGAAAACAGCCTCGTATCCAGGGCTTCTTAGGTTTGTTGCATCTGCCTTCAAAAAATATTTGGAGGCTTTTTTCCTAACATCCCCCCTCCTCCCCCGGTTCTGACCTAAAATTGGGATATTTTCTTCATGTCTTGAAGCTTAGCAGAAAAATATTCTGTATAAAACAACTACTAAGAATTCTCTATTTAAAATGCTTCTCATGTAAATGGATAACAAAAAGACTTGTATAATGCTCTCTTCACTCTAAAAAGACAACGAAATCAATAAGAAATAAAGGATGTCCGCTTACTGCTGAACACTCTTCCACCCCCTGTTCGCTTTTGTTTAATTATAAAATTAATTATATAAAGTTAATTATAAAAAAACAGAAAATGCCCACTCCCCCAGCTTTGTTACAAAGTTTGTCTGGTTAGAAAGTGACAGAATTTATTACTTCGTAACAAGAACTACATGAAACACTATTGAACTCCTTGGTTTACTGATTTTGTAACAAAAAAGTAATACAGTTTCCTTGAGCAAGAACTACATGATAACGCACGACCTGTTAAAGTAAATAAATTACTTAAGCTATCCACATGTTTAACAGGTATCCTCTTACCGTAATGATCGAGTAAATCCCCTGGGGGTTTATTTAAATTTTCAAATATTTAAGGGGGTGTTTATTCAAGAGGGGTTTTTAAATACCAGGGGCGTTTATTTCAAAATGCACAAATTTAGAAAACAAAACTTTTTTTTCTGAAATTATATTACAAGAAATTATATTGCAAGCAAATGCATGATATTACAACTGTTAAAACTTCCAATGGATATAAATACAGCATTTTCATAAAAATAAGCATAATTTCTTTCTCCTTCTTTGCATGGCTAATACGGGAGGGGCGTTTATTCTAAACTTCACCTTTTAAATTCACTCTTTTTAGTAAAGAGCTATTTCCCAAATTTTTCAGAGGAGCTAATTATATTCACTACAAAAAAATGGGACTTTTTTATGCAAGTTGTGAAGACCACCTTGATGAAATTCCCATTTGGGATAAACGGCCCTTATTTTATTTTATTGCCCGTAAACTCCTTAATTTGTTTTAGTTAAGTTGGTCAATGATGACTACCTTACTTGCTTTGTCAAATATACAATTTGCTTTTGGTGAACATGCAAAAACACATTTGATTTAGAAAAAGATCCGACTTTTGAAATTTTGAAAGGGTAAGTAGGTTTGGAATAGCAGAAACCAAAACACCCTAACTAGTGCTGAATATTAAAAAAAGATTATACAGCGCTGGTGCTTATTAGCTCTAAAAATGACAAAAACAACGTACGCATGTGGGTATAATGGTGAAGTGACAAAAGAGGAAGGATATTAAAGAAAAACAATAGAAAATCAAACACTGTGATGTTCCACAGTGTTTGATTTTCAGAAGCAGAATAGAAAAAAATACAGGGAAATAGTTTCAGACTATAATAATTAATAAGGACAAAGAAATTGAGCAATTTGAAGAAATTAACAGTACATGAGAAAGCAAGACATTGCAATAATAAAAAAATAAAAATAAAAAAGATATATTACAAATCATAGGGCCATTATAATGAGTAACACAGAATGATGACAAAAGGTATATAACCAAAAGGATTATGTAACATACAAAGTTAAAATATTTGAAGTACTACAGAGAAAAAGCTTAACACAACTAGTTTTTAATGAATAGGAACAAAGTTAGAGAATGGTGAAGGGCGGAGAAAAACTTGCACTTGTAAAAATGAAGGAACACACAAACTGGCATCTCAATATTTTCTGACAAAAGATAACTAAGAAACTTCGCTTTAAAGACAAACACACACAAAAAATATGGCAATACATTTGTTCTTTATAAGAAACCAGAAAAAACAGAAAAGCAAACCAATCAATCTTTTTAATATATGTCACTATAACAAAGAAGGGTTAATAAGCTATACTAAGCTAAGTCTGATGTTCACCAATGAAATTGATTCATTTTAAACCAACATATTGGTGCAATATTCTGAAATTCAGCCCTAGCCATAAGCTCCAAAAAATAAACAGAACATGTTAACACTTTCCTTAGCAATTAATACAATTTTGTGCATGGACCAATTTGTATTCATTGATAATAAATAGGTTATGCTAAGAAAGCAGTAAGAACAGAATTGAAAATTTATTTTATTATTGAAATCCCCAAGTTCTTGATCTTTTTCTTTAGCAGATTTTCAAAAAGCACTGGATTTGGCTAACAGTAATTTCACTTCATCAAGAGTGTTACAATTTTCTGCTGTGAGACATAGAGATTTGATTTGTTCATTCATTGCCTTTCTTTTTAGCTGTTTTTCATTAGAAACTAGATTCTTGCTCCTATCTTGTGAGTATGATATCTTTGACGGGTCGATCTGACATGTCGACGAAGAGATGGTGTAATGTGTATTGGATGTGGTAACACAGCATTTGCAATCATGCAATGGGACCAATTTTTAGATGCTTGGTCAACCCAACCACTTCAGAGCAGACAGGTTGATGACGTCATGAAATAACTTTTAAACCGCAACAGCTTTGTAACCTTTCATCA
The DNA here is from genome assembly GCA_030067915.1 of Hydractinia echinata. Classification (NCBI taxonomy): domain Eukaryota; kingdom Metazoa; phylum Cnidaria; class Hydrozoa; order Anthoathecata; family Hydractiniidae; genus Hydractinia; species Hydractinia echinata. Next base: position 205,861 of record JASGCC010000117.1, read on the forward strand.
AAAAGACATGATAATATAAATTTTCTTGATCAGTGTTTCAAGTTCTACACAATAGAGCGTTAGTGAATTTCCCAAAATAATTTTTTTTGTGTGTCGTCAGGTAATTGCTGACATCATCAAAATTAAAACAGTCCTGACTAAGTGGATTTACCCACGGGATTATGGACTAGTACTTCAAACATATCAAGACTGAAAAAGGCTAAAAACTAAGAATATCCTAAGAATATGCCCAAGCTTTACATTTTGTTTAGGTTCGAGAATTTAATGATGTTCATAATTTGACAAAAAGGTAAATTTAAACTTATGTTTAAATGCTGCTTTCACTTGACAAAAATGGCTTGTCAGAAGCCAAAAAAGTAACGTAAATAGCTCCCATCTGGTTTCCTTTTAATATGTCACATGTCATAGCTCTCTGGCTTTTTCCAAATGAATCACAAAGCATAGGATCTTCATGTGTGGATGAATTGCGCAAAACAAACAAACAAAATCCATGTGTAATAGGTTTAAGCAAAACTCATGTAGGTCTGAAATAAACGTTTTGTTGGCTTTTTTTTTTTGGAAAAATTCTACTGTAAGAATTTTTTTTTTCAAACAAGAAAATTAAAAAGCATGCTAAAGATAAATTGAGGTGTGTGATAAATGAATAAAAACAGTACACCTAAACTAATTTCAGGAATGTACAATCTTTTTCAGGAGAGGCATGCAATCACACGCGCACGCCTTGGCACACGCCTAAATCGTTTCAGCCTGAAAAATAAATATTTAGTTTTCAAAATCAACCTATAAAATCCATTTTGTAGCGTGTGATAGCGTGTCCATGCTTTCTTTCATTAAAATAAAGTTTAGAAAATAGAAAGCGAAGTATTTCACCGCTAATTTCAATCAACAATACACTTCCCTTATCTTGCACACTGTACAAGACTTGAGCTATTTTAAGAGGTGGGGGAGACGTAAATTGTGATGAACCCCAACACCGACGTCACGTAGTAAACACTTGACGGTAATCATCTAGTGATACTAGCATTAAACTTGTTACCTCGCGTAATAGCAACCCAATTAATGTTCGAAGTTGTAGATAGTCTCATTAACTGCACTTTTTATTTGCTTGTGGTTTTAAACTTTCTGAAATTATATTTCAATTTTTTTAATTAATTATTCATAACTTACAGGTAAAACGATTTCTTTTATTCTTTAAACAATTTTAAACTATAGAAAGGCAAAATAAATATTACAAAATCTTATTTTAAAATTCAATTCTAGCACCCATTACGCCACTGACTGATATCGAAACTTTTATTCGATTTAATTTGATTCTGTAATTTACTCACCAGACGAAGATCACCTGAAAAATAAACAATAAACTTATGAAAATGACAGTATAGTCATGCATACTATTTCGGACATGTAGAAAAGGAAGTTAAGACTAAGAGAGTCGCTACATGTAGACGCTCGATCATCGTGTTTGGGGTTCACGATTCAAAACGTCCCCCACTTTTCTACCGCAAAATAAATGCGCAACAAAGATTAACCTTGGAGCCCGTATCGCACGCGTAACATCCTTTGCACATGCGTTTTATATTGCACGCGTTACTTGATTTACATGTGCAAATCATCGCACACCTACTCAAATATTCCTGAAAAAGACTGAATGTATGAAGGCCTGTGCATGCAACAACACATCCTAAAATAAAAAAACTGGATGCATGACACACCACAAGAGTAAAGTAAACCAGAATCTTTGGACCTATTTTCAATGCCACTTTCTTAAATTCTCAGTTCTGCCCTAACCTTTGACGTAATTAGATGTAAGTTGAAAGTTGGCTAGGTAGAATAGACATTGTCTAGTGGTGTTCATAAACATATATTTGTCATTAACGTATTTCTATAATCACGGTTTTGAGCAAAGCAGCCCTTTAAAAAATTAATGGTCAAATTCATTATAGCTGAATCAGGATTAGCTGTTTCAAGAAGAGCCAATGATGGCCTTCTTACCCAAATCGTTACCCTTTCAGGCATTAGCGAATCAATTGGAGGGATTAAAGGAAAGGTTTGTACAATGTTACAAAAATTGACATAAATGTAACACCTGGGTCTCTCAAAGTCTGCCATCAACTGAAGAACCGAGAAAGAGTTATAGTGAAATTTTTGTGCAGGAAGGACTAAAAAATAGGACTAAGCTAAAAGATGTTAAGGGCTGTGATATAGATGTACCAGATGGTGCTATAAAGAACAGAAATGAAAATCCATGTTCGTATTACAAAAACATAACAAAATAAGTGTAAAAAACTCTGAAAGTAAAGAAACGTTAAGTTACTGTTTACCTTTTGTTGATTAATACTATTCAAACTTTCTACGTAAGTATAATGATTTTTACCTCCCTTGTTATTGATAATTAATAAAACCACTAACCTTTTGTCTTCTATAAGACTTTATAATATTCTTCTTCCTCAGTAATCTTTTGTTCTGATAGTCTATAATCCTTTTGATGGAATCCAACAGCTTCTCTTGCTTTCTAATATTCTTCCTTGCTCAAAATACTTTCATCCAATACTCATATGCAATCTTTCTTGTATAACCCAACACCTTCTTAACTATATTTACGGGGTCAGTGATATTGTCTTACTCTTTGTTCTATATGACAATAAATACATGTTAACAGTTATAACAGTTCTTATTTTTAATAATAATTGTTATAATCTGATATGCGTTAACGATAAATTGTTGTTGCGTTCTTATTCTACTTGTTTGCTTGATGGTTTTTTGAAATTGAATCTAATTGTGTATATTTCTCTTTTGACAAATTCTTTAATATGGTGGATGGTCTTCTGGATCAACATGTACCAACAAGAGCAAAGAATAGGTGTTAAAAAGCGCGATTTGATCCTTAGATTACTAAAGGCATTAATAAAGTTTGTTCAACGTCATTATAAATCCCTATAGTATCAATTTGTATCAATTAATAGATTCTACTCTGAGTACAAATTCATTACACTGATCTGATCTGTATTAGACCCTCTTTTGTTTTGTATTTACATAATGATTTGAATTATGCCACAAAATTTTCCTTGGTTCATCACTTTGCTGATTAGATAGATAGATGTGCATGTTTTACATGGCTAGCCTCACAAATATCGAGGGATATACCCTGTCTATTATTTCCAGGAGGGGCCATGGCTTAGATGGAGAGTCCTAGAGTATTTAATGCTCATTTTGAGCTACGCAAACCCAATTAGGGCCCGCGCTCTACTAGACAACGCCCGGCAACATCCACACAGTGAGCCATCTGCCCAATTTCCCTCACATGGCTTGGGTTAACCCAGGGCTATGGTAACATTTACTCGCCCATGTTGAATCGCCATCAAGAGGAATCGAACCCCGGTCTCCTGCACAGAGTACGAGAGCTATAACCACTAATCTACGGCGCCACATGACACTAACCAATATGTTTTGATAAATGCCTTTCTAAAAGAATCAACATGGATCTGAATTTTTTTTTACAATGGCTTAACGCCAACAATAGTAAACAGAATGCAAGTAAAACTAAATATATCAACTTCAAATTATTCATCAACAGATTGTAATTTTACTTGAAAGTTGCAGACAAGCTCAAGAGGACAAATTAAACTATAGCTAACTTTGATTTTGATCCACAAAGTGTCCTGAAAATTATATGCCACCTTTGATAGCCAACTTTGTCACTGCGATGATGATGAAATTTGGGATCAACTTGGTCATCACTTTATTGTTTGCAACATTGTGCAGTTAGGCTGATTTTTTGTATAACACAGAACGACTTGTCTCTCTTTTCTCTAATCTTAGTATTTTAAAATTTGCAGATTTAGTTCATATGAAAAATGTAATCTTTTCCAACATTTTACCAAATTGTGGATTTATTCTTGGTTTGATAAATCCCCACACTGTGTCAACTAAATCTTCTGACGCTATTCCATGCCAGTCTATTATTCATTGAATTTTGTACAAAACTTTTTTCTTCCATGCAACTAGTCTCTCACCTCTCCTAGACTAACATACCTTCCTTGATTTCTGTGTCACCGTTTTTTTGCCTTTTTTCTATAGTAATTATACACATCAGTTTTTCACCTGTTTTTATGATATTTTTTGTTTCTTTATTAAAGGTGGCCAGCATCCTGTCATAGCCCTGGCTAATAATGCTGGTCTCCTTACAATCGTTTTTAATCCGTAAATTTTTTATTTTAAAACCAAAAAGCATTCTGAATTGGAGCAATAGGGACATCCCCATTGATGGTGTTTTAATCAGGCTGGGGGCAGTTTCAAGAAACTATTATAACACATAAGAGTTGTAAATTTGCGATCATACAAAGAATAAAGAAATCCGGACATATACACTGGGACAATAATGGTTTGTGGTATTGATTGGGGAGGGTTAGTTAATCTAGGTAGTTCCACAAGTTTATTAAAAAAAATTAGGTAACTTATTACTTAAAATTAATGCAGTACACCAAATACCGAGGAACTAAATTAATACGATCAGAAATTAACGCAATCACAAGTTTGGATTTTAAAATGTGTGAACACAAATCAACAAATATCTAATCCTTTTATGGTATTTAGTTAATGCAAATTTTCACTGTAAGAAAACACTTAAACACGTGTCTGGGTCAGGGTTTTTATGGGTTAGACAGGGTTTTTATGGGTTAGACAGGGTTTTGGGGGTGCCCCAGGCCTCATAATGGGTATATATTTATTGTGAAAAAAGAACTGAGAAAAAAATGTAAAGTCGAGATGGAAGAGAAGAAATTGATTTACAGCGCTACTGTCATACTGTCTGATGATTTTCTTTCTTTCTTTGTCTTATTTTAATACAGTCAAACCAGTCTATAACAGCCACTTAAGGGAACCAAAATACTGGCCCATTAAGACAGGTGGCCATTATAGAGAGAACCTGTCTATAACGGCTATCTCTAGTTTTGGCTGTCCGGGAAAGGTTTTTGATGTTACAGTTGTTGGGACATTGGCAAACAAAGGTAAATGGGTTTGGGTTTGAAATCTCTACCCATATTTTGTTCCGTATTGCCATAAGACAATTACATAAGTGTAAAGGCTTGTAGTAGGAACAAGGGCTGGGTCACTCCAGTCTTGAAGAATGAATATTATGTTTAATGTTGGGCTATTATAGACATGAGTCTGAAGAAACTTGATTTTTAAAACTAGATCAAGTGCTTCTTTTAAAATGCCTTAGCAACTGATGCTTTACTAATTAAATGTCAAAGGAATAGAAGACAATAAAGACGAAGAAGTTGAGATAACTTCTAGTTTGGTGATGACCTCAGCACTCCTTGGTGCACTAAGGGTTTGAGGAGTGTTGTGAAGGAAACCAACAGCTTCTAACGATTCAACAATTTCTCGAAAAGTCATCTCAAATTCATAGTATAATTGATAAACTTTGTATTAAAGTCCATTATAGCACGTCCATAGTTATCTCTAGCTACCTATTTTGTATTTACTAGCGCCATCAGAGACAATTACAATCTCTTGTAAAAGCTTGTAGTATTTGAATACAGCTTTAACTTCAATACATAGAACCCCTCTCCCGCCAACACCCTTGTAATCCACAATGTGCAATCACATTTCGCCATCACAAAATATTAGAGCTACAAAATAAAACTAAACATCTATCAATGGACACCATTTATAACAAGAGGCAGCCATTTTGTTTCGTTTATACCACCCTAATTGACCTATCATTATAATTAAAAGCTAATGAACCTTCATTCTTATCCTTATCTTTATAAAGCAATCTGATGGAGTTCGTTAAAAACCAAGGATAAACCACCTAGCTAGCTGTTTGACAGCCTCTTGACTAAGAAAATTTGAATATAAGACAGCATTATGTGTATTCGACATTAAAAACCATCTTCCTTTTCTCCGTTCTTCGCTAGCTACACTTCTTCTTTCCTCTTTTTTAGGCCCAATCTTGTGTCGCTTTATGTTGTTTTTCAGCTGATATGATTTCCGGGTTAATCTGGGTAATCCGGGAGGAAGGTAGTGAGAATCGGGATCGTTTTAAAGAAAAAATCTAAAAAAAGTTCATGAACTGATCATACAGTCCCGCCGGGCGGAAGGTACAGTTGCTTAATAAGCTGGATTTCTTGCCCAGTCAGACCAATGTTTTATAATCTAGAATTACAAGGCTTTCTTTCTATTCAGAAGGAGCGTATCCAGCCTCGTCCCCAAGTCAAGTCAAGTAAGCGCTACCGGCTTTGCCATGACCAACCCACGGTCATTTACGGCAGGAAAAAAAGTGTGCGCATGCGCCATTATTTGTTGTCAAATTTTCTGCGGCAAGCGATCCATAATGGCCACCATCGCACGTGCTTCAATTTTCCCTTAAAAACAAATGTTTTTTGAGCCTCTGCGGTAGAGATCATCTCTTAAATAGATTTTATTTTAGTAGAGCAGGCCTTGGACTATACAAAAACTCTAGATTCGACTACCCGATCACTTTCACTTTTGTTGGGAGGAGACAGAAAGAATAGCAATGTTTTGATCTTAAAATTTTATATGTTGGTGGAAAATGAAGATATTTGCCTTCCAACGCAAAGTCATGCTTTGAGACATGTTTTTTCTGAAAGGTGATAGCCTGTTTTATCAAATAAAACCAGTGGTTTGTGGCTGCCACTTTTTTTCTGAAAGAAATTGGTCCTTGGAAATGACCTTTCACAAGACTTCATAAATCGGTAAATATCATTATTTTAAATGAGAATTGTGCAGTCAATAAGATAAATATAAGCAATAAACCAGTGTTAGATGTGAAAAATGTTGCTTGTGGCTACCCCCCTAACCTTTCACACATATATATATAGTCCCAGTTCCCCAAAAAGGGTTAGGGTTTATTAATAGTTCTGCTAAAAATAATATTTCGTAGCGAAGGTTTGTTTGTTAATGAAAAATCTCATACCAAAAGAAATTAAAAAATCGATAATATTTTTCTATAATATGTATATAATTAACAAAACAACAAGTAACACTAAACCATAGATGCTCCTGTGCATTTATTTGGACAGCATATCTGTTCGTACCATGGAAAATTTTTTTGACTTATATAATTGACGCTTATGCCGAGTTTGTGGTGTCTGATAAATCATGAAAAATTTATGTTTATCTTGCCAAAAAAAATAGTTTCATCAGAAAAAAGTCAGGGATTTCACAGGAATATGATAAACATTAACTCACATGTCTGTACATTTTTCATGCACACTTTGCTATCATTTTACATGCTTTTTTATAAGAGCATTAGATTTTTTAAAAGATAAGAGCTTTTTGTAGGCCCTGCCGTCTGCTCAATCATTGTTTTCCAAACCAAAAATAACCTAGCCTGATATTTTCATGCAGTAAGGACAATCCAGGTTGTGAATTCTCTTTCAAGCTATTGTTTTTGCTGGTGATTGTTTCTTTGCTCACCCATGTACAATATCTAATATTCACTATTTTTTGTGAACACGGAGCTTCATCACCAGCAACAAAGAAGTTTCAGAAAGATTTTTATATAACTAAGAAAAAAATAACAACAAAATGGTCTGAAAATGTTTGAAAATTAGGAGCAGCTAGCCTCAGCAGATTTTACTGGTCTTATAAAAACATGTATATACTTTTTATTATTTGCTAAAATTAAGATTCTTTTACATATCTATTTTACATGTATATAGGTTTATATAAGCAGGTAGCTTATATTGTATATACTTTCTGTTTTTTTACATTTTAGGGAACCAGTCCCAAATTGTTCTATGATACAAAACATGTTGGCACAGTTTCATTGAAGTAATTTTGACCCAACAATTCACAATTTCAAGCGTCATTCAAACGTGATTTGCATGTAAAGATTTGTTGACAGAAGCGGTTAAAAAAAAAAGATGGGACAATGATGAAACAGAAGAGCTTACTGATTTGCTTGATTACCACTTTTTGTTGGATGCGTTTGAAATACCGTAATGCTTTGAATAAACGGCTGGGACGTTTATTAAATTTTTTGACATTTTTGGAGGGCGTCTATTCGAGAGGGGCGTTTAAAAGAGGGTGCGTTTATTAAATTTTTTACACTTTTTTTTTTTTTTTTACACTTCAAGGTGAAGGGTCTCTTTAAGAGACAAGAGAGGAGTTGAACGTCCTCCACCATACCTTAGTTTAAAGGGGCGATTGTGGAAGTCCCATGAAATGCCACATAGTGATGGTGTCACTTTAAAAAACACCCAGTCCGGTCTGTGAACGGTTGGCGCTAGGAAGGGCATCCAGCTGTAAAACAATGCCAAAACTCTTTATTAATGGCCATAAGAATAGTTGATCAGACAAACTGCGTAAACGGGGCTGGAACTCTAAGGAGTGAAGGTGTCGCGCACGGTAGGACAGATGTCAGGTGTGAGCATCGTCAGACCGTTACCCAGCTATCACATCACAAGGTAGATAACACTAGGTTGAGGATGGCTAGTGTAAATGTTGGTACTCTGAGAGGTAGAGCAGGTGAAGTAGTTGAAATGTTAGAACGTAGATCTGTTGATATGTGTTGTGTTCAGGAAGTCAGGTGGAGAGGAGCTTCAGTGAGATTTGTGGAAGGTAGGAGGGCAAGGTATAAGCTTTTTTGGATTGGTAATAGTGATGGATATGGAGGAGTTGGCATATTCGTTGCAGAGAAGTGGGTAGAAAAAGTAATAGATGTTATGCGTGTTAATAGTCGTATTATAGTGATAAAGTTTTTGATAGGTAATAGGATTGTCACTTTTCTGTCAGTTTATGCTCCACAGTGTGGACTCAGTGAGGAAGATAAAGATAAGTTTTATGATGAGTTAATAGCAGTCACATCAAAGTTTGGAGACACTGAACTTGTCATGGTGGGCGGCGACTTTAATGGTCATGTTGGGAAGTCATCTGAAGGTTATAGAGGTGTGCATTTTGAACAGATAGAGAAACCCATCGATAGGCGTCAGGCTTTGAAGGAGGCCCTACGCAAAGGATGGTGTTCGTTCCATCATTTCACTCCGGTCTGCCAAATCTCCTACTCCTTCTTGTTTAAACATTAACAATAATCTCACTACAGACCCATTAACCATATCTAATTCATTCAACAGTTACTTCAGCTCAATTGCAGATAATTTAAGGAAATCGATTCCACCAAGCTTTAAACACTTTTCTTCGTATCTAAAAAACCCAACAGCTAATTCAATATTTTTTCGCCCAACTAATGATTTAGAAGTCCTTGATTGTATTTCTCTCTTTGATAAAAAAAAATCAACAGGTCCTTTCAGCATTCCGTACCAAGTCCTTCTTCCTACTAAAAAACTCCTCGCAGTTCCAATTGCTAAATTAATCAATCTTTCCTTTTCAACTGGTATTTATCCATCTTCTCTTAAAATTGCAAAAGTTATCCCTGTTTACAAAAAAGGCTCAAATGTCGAACTTTGCAACTATCGGCCCATATCTTTACTTTCAAACATTGACAAAATTTTCGAAAAGCTTATTTTCAATCGTTTATATAATTTTTTTTCTATGAACAATACTATCTTTCCAGATCAGTTTGGCTTCAGGAAAAAATTTTCTACCTCACACGCCTTACTAAACATTACTCAAAAGATTATGGAAGCTATTGACAATGGTCTTCTTGTTTGTGGTGTCTTCATTGACCTACAAAAAGCTTTCGACACCGTTGACCATGAAATTTTAATTAAAAAACTTTATCACTATGGTATTCGTGGGGTTCCTTTAAATTTGCTGCGCTCTTTCCTAACCAACAGAGAACAATTTGTGTTTATCAATAATTCGTCATCTTCACATAAACCTATTCGTCATGGTGTTCCTCAGGGCTCTGTTCTTGGTCCACTTTTATTTCTACTCTATATTAATGATCTTCATACTGCAATTAAACATTCCATGGTCCACCTCTTTGCAGATGATACCAACCTGCTAAATATTAGTAAGTCCGCTAAACAATTAAATAAACATCTTAACTTGGATCTCAAATTCCTTTGTCAATGGCTCAATGCAAATAAAATCTCATTAAATAAATCTAAAACTGAACTTGTTATTTTTAAAACTCCGTTAAAACCAATTTTATTTAATTTTAAATTTCTAATCAATGGAACTAAAATCGTTCCTAGTGATACTGTCAAATACCTTGGTATAACTCTTGACTCAAACCTCTCCTGGAAATCTCAAATTAACATCACCATCTCCAACCTCAAAAAATCTAATGGAGCACTTGCCAAAACTCGTCATTTTGTTCCAAAATGTGTTCTTCGTCAAATTTATTTTGCTATTTTCTACTCCCAAATACAATATTGCTCCTTGGTATGGGGCCAAAAATCTTCTCTTTCCCGTCGAATAGAAATTTTACAAAACCATGCTATCCGTATCATTTCTTTTAGTACTTTCAATGCTTCTCCTACCCCACTATACGGGAACCTTAACTTAATTAAATTCTCTGACATGATCTGTATACATAATATAATTTTCCTACTGAACCTTTATTATAAAACTCTTCCTATTAGCCTCATCAATACTTTCGCAATCGACTTCGCCCATTCCCACCACACCCGTGCTGCTGACAAAGGCTTTTTGAATCTACCTCTTGTTCATTCAACTGCGTTTGGTAAAAAGTCTGTTAAGTTCTTTGCAATAAACTCATGGAACCGTCTTCAAAATTCCTTACCCTTTAAAATCTTGAGTAAAAATACCTCTGAGCTAAAAATTTTTTTACATAGTCACTTTATTAACACATATAAAATCTAATTACAATTTTATTTTATTTCACCCAGTCCAAATTCCTTTTTCCTGCTTGAAGGTTTGTTTTAAGCAGCTTCCAGACATTTCATGCTATTTTTGACTTTGACTCTGTGATATCCTCGTCTGAATGTTCGTCTTGTCCCTGTGTTGTCCTGTGGCTTCGTCCTACCTGTTGTTCTCCCAGGTAGCTAGCACGTTATTTAAGCACATAAAGTGCTTTGTGCTAGTTATCCTTTTATTAGGTAAATGTTCAATATATTTTTCATATTATATATTTTCATTGTAAACTCCTAATAAAAAATAAATCTCTCTCTCTCTCTCTCTCTCTCTGCATGGAGGCTATGGATTTGGGAGCAGAAATAAGGAAGGGGAGAGATTGCTTGAGTTTGGAATGGCAACGGACATGGTGGTTTGCAACACATCATTCAGTAAGAGACCGAGTAGGCTGATAACATATGAGTCAGGTGGTTGTAAGACACAGATAGATTACTTCCTGGTTAGAAAGTCAGACAAGAAAGTAGTGAAGGACGTGAAAGCTATATCGGGGGAAGAGTGTGTTTCCCAGCATAGGTTGCTGGTTTGTGATATTATCTTGAAGAGTGTTAAAGAAGCCAAGGGAAAGTACAGGCCCCGTCGAAAAGTCTGGAAGCTGAAGGAAGAGATTGTAGCAAGACAATTTAGTGCAAAAGTTCAGCAGTTAGCCCACAATGGTCAATGTGATAGTGACAATGTTGAAAGTACTTGGACTACTTTGAAGAATTGTCTTCTAGAAGCTTCTGATGATACCTGTGGGTGGACGAAAGGACCAGCTAGACATAGACAGACCTGGTGGTGGAATAATGAGGTTGACCAGTGTATAAAGGAAAAGAGGAAACTTTGGAAAGAGTGGAAGTCAGGTGGTAGTAAAAATATTTACTTAGAAGCTAAGCGTCGTGCTCGTACAGCAGTGTATAAGGCAAAATCAGAAGCAGAGAGAAACAGATTTGCAGATGTGTTAGAAGGGAAGACCAGCGCAATGAGGTATTCAAGATAGCAAAGCAAATGAAGAAGACTAATCAAGATGTTGTAGGTGAGAAGTGTATACGTAATGACGAAGGTGTTTTGGCTAGCACAGAGGAGGAGAAAAGGGTAGCTTGGAAGAATTATTATCAGAGGTTGCTTAACACTGAGTTTGAATGGGATGAGGATAATTTGTCTGATGATGATGTTGTAGAAGGGCCAGCTATGCAGATCAAGACAGAATGGGTAGTGGAGGCTATTAGGAAATTGAAGATTGGCAAGGCTGCAGGAGTATCAGGTATTGTTGCAGAGATGGTAAAAGCATCTGGATATATTGGAGTTGAGCTTATTACAAGTCTTGCTAACCAGATTATAAAGGATGGTGCTATTCCGAGTGAGTGGCAGTCGAGTGTAATAGTGAATTGTTTCAAGGGCAAGGGTGATGCATTAGAAAGGGGTAACTATAGAGGTTTGAAGTTGGTTGATCAAGTAATGAAAGTTATTGAAAGAGTGATTGATAAGTTACTTAGAGAAAGGATTGATATAGATAAGATGCAATTTGGTTTTGTTCCAGGGCGTGGCACTACAGACGCAATATTTTTACTCAGACAGCTTCAGGAAAAGTATTTAGGAAAGAGAAAGAATCTCTATTTTGCCTTTGTAGATTTAGAGAAAGCTTTTGATAGAGTGCCACGTAAAGTTATTTGGTGGGCTATGAGAAAATTAGGTGTGGATGAGTGGCTAGTTACGATGGTACAGTCTATGTACAGCAATGCTAGAAGTCGTGTCAGGATTAACGATTCACTTAGTGATGAATTTAGTGTAAATGTTGGTGTACATCAGGGTTCTGTACTTAGTCCTTTGTTGTTTGTTCTAGTCTTAGAAGCGCTGTCGATGGAGTTCAGAACAGGTTGTCCATGGGAGTTATTGTATGCAGATGATTTGGTTCTCATAGCAGAGTCGATGGAAGAATTAGTTGAAAAGTTTGAGAAGTGGAAGAAAGGACTAGAAGAGAAAGGGCTAAAGGTAAACACAGCAAAGTCTAAAGTCATGATTAGTAGCATTGCAGCCAAGTGTGACCTTGTAGTTGGAAAGTGGCCTTGTGGAGTTTGCAGGAAAGGGGTTGGTAGTAACTCAATTTTTTGTCAGACTTGCAAGCATTGGGTACATAAGAAGTGCAGTAGTATTAGTGGAAGGTTAAGAGCTGACATTCAGTTTGTATGCAAGCGTTGCAAAGGTGAGATTATAGAGAATGAAGTATTTCCAGCTTTAATGATGTACAACAGTGGCTCGTTAGAGATAGTTGAGAACTTCTGTTACTTAGGTGATATGTTGGGCAGTGAAGGGGGTGTTGGAAGAAGTGTTACTTGCAGGATAGGTTCTGCTTGGAAAAAGTTCAGAGAGTTACTTCCTTTGTTGACTAGCAGAGTCCTGTCAATTGAGGTAAAAGGTAGGTTGTATGAGGCCTGTGTAAGAAGTGTTATGTTGTACGGTAGTGAGACATGGGCAGTGAAGCAGGAAGATCTTGACCGTTTAGAAAGGAATGATATGAGAATGGTTAGGTGGATGTGTAACGCCAGTCTGAGAGACAGAAAGAGTTCAGATGAGCTAAGAAGCAGGCTAAGTCTCCGTAGAATTAAAGATGTTATCCAGATAAAAAGATTGAATTGGCTGGGGCACTTGGAAAGAATGGAGGAGGATAATTGGTTAAGAAAGTGTAGAGACTTGATAGTTCCTGGGGCAAAGCCCAGAGGCAGGCCGAGAAAGACTTGGCAGGAGGTTATAAGGACAGACTTGATACAGAGGAAGTTGAGTTTAGATCTAACACAGTCTAGATCAGATTGGAAGAGGGTCATTAATATACCCCGTACAACCCATGCTAGCATGGAAAACGGACGTTAAGCCGAGAATGATGATGAATGATGACTTTGTCTCTTATGCAGTTTTTAAGGATACCTATAATATATATCTTCACATCAGAAAATAAAAGATATTCACATGTTTTAGAGAATGAACTTCAAAAGCGAAATTTCTAACCTTTTTTAAGATTTAGGAAAAAGGGTGTTTATAGAAAATTTCCTTATTTTACCGATGTATCAATATGAGAGATTGTGTTTAGTTGTATTTATGAAATTTCTATATTATAATAGCACCATTAAAATTGCCTTTTAATTAAAAGAGCAAAACAACAATAGTTATTGATGTTTTCATATACTTTTACTATCGCCTCAAATAAACGCTCCCTTATGAGGCGTCTATTCGAGGGGGGCGTTTATGTAAAAAATGACTGAAAAGGGGGGCGTCTATTCGAGGGGGCGTTTAATAGAAGGGGGGCATTTATTTGAAGCATTATGGTAAGAATATATTCGTTAAATACAGATATATGATTTGAAATAAAAAATACTTGTAATAGCCTAATTTGTAAAGTATTTTTATATAATTCAGATTAACTTTCGTGGTGAAAAATCTCACGATTAGGGAATGGTCTAGGCTGAAATGTCTAAAAATGTGTAAATTGTTAGCTTTTTCGTTTAACATATATATATAACTGTACAAAATTTTTTCATTTGCAATGAGTTGCTAGTCTAATAACAACAACAACAACAACAATGATAAATATTTAAAGTGTTTCTAGCCCAGAAAATCACAAAAACCTATTGTTAGTGGATTATTTCCACTGGGGTCCACTGAGTCTGAGTGAAGCTAGCTTTCTCACATTTACGTTTAGCTCTAGCAGGCTTCTAGAAAACTAATCAAGACCAACCTTAGAGCTAGCTAAGGTTACAGATCAGATGAAGTATTTTTTTTCCTTTACAACACTAAAGTGGCATTTAAAATTTAGTTTTAGAAGTATAATATCGTTTGTTCTTTGTTTATTAGCGTCTATTTTACATTTATAATAGTTGTCAACCATTTTTTTTTGTGAAAACGAAAGTGAAATGTATGGTGTAGAATAGCTCAACATTTTAGTAGTAAAAAAAGTGGCAGCTACTACCTAATACGATAGAACGCTCGATAAGGGATACATGCAAACAGGAAAAGTAATTTTTAGGCAAAACTTTGCGTCAGAATGTTGTACAACAGTGTTCTTGTACTGGTAAATTGTGAGCTAGCCATCCGGGCTTTTGTGGACCTAGCCGTCTGTTTATGCTGCCCCGGGTAGCAACCAGAGGCGAAATAGTAGTCTATGGTCATCCTTCTTTAGTTTTAAAAGAAAAAAATGTTAAATTTTCTTTTATTGGGCGACTAAAACAAGATAATAGAGAGTGAGGTCAATATCGATGACGTCATAATTTTATGCCGTAGCCGCTTTTTTTTAAAAAAATTTCGGCGCATGCGCACACTTTTTTCCTTAAAATCGCGGTTTTGAACGACCGTGAACCCTGGGGACGGGAGGATGGTAATATTAGCTACTTATTCCAGACATGGACAGTCTGCTCCAATTAACAGAGTACTATCATGTGAAGGGTTGCAGAAATCTTTAGGGGTAATAAAAACAAAGATTTAAATTTAGATATTTTAAAGGCCAGGATACACTTGTATAATATCATTAGATATATTCTATAATACAGTAATAATTTTTCTACAATATCTATATTATAATGCCCGTATACGTCTGTCCGTCTGTCTGTCTGCCTGTCACGCAAAATGGTAGCTTAGCTGCGACGGGCGAACCCGTGGATTTTTCCACGGGCTAACGACTAGTACTTATAATTTGTTAAAATATCGTTATAATTTCATTTAATTTCATAACATCGTTGCCACAACAACGCTAGCAGATAATAGATCTATTGTCACACAAACAAAAGGCATTCGAAACCAGATCACCAACAATATTGTTAAAATCAAAAAAAAGGTGTTTTTTGTCGTTTACTTTTTGAATTATTTCATTCAAAACTACTAAAAATGGTTGGCTTTAAAAGTCTTACCACATCCTTCATAAACATCTTGCAGACAAAACAAAATATGAGCATCAAAATATTTAACAGTTAATGATGATGTAATCATCAATTTTGTAGTTATTTCTATCCTCCTAGGTTATCACATCACCACTGTCAGAAATATAGCACAAACGGGACACAACCACGAGTATTTTGTTGTTTGATTTGACTGTTTTGTCGCATAGGGCGGCGATTTGCACAAATTTTTCGCCGCAGCGCGCCTATACAAAGTGTTTCGCGATTGTATATTCATATGTTTTATAGTTCTTGGATAACATATACCTTTGAAAATGGCCTTCGCGACTTTGGCGCAGCGGCGAAAGGTAATGCGCAGCGTAATGTTTCGCAGTTATAGTCCTTTGACATTTTGTAGATAATATATACCTCTGAAAATGGCCTTCGCGACTTCGGCGCAGCGGCGAAAGGTAATGCGCTGCGCAATGTTTCGCAACTTAACCCTAACCTTAACCTTAACCCTAACCCTAACGAAGTCGCGAAGCGCTGTAAATAAGTATCAAAAAATGTATTTAGTTATGAAACTTTTACTATGCGGTAAAAATACAAGTTATAATGCGCAACGATGCACAGCGGCGAAACATTTGTGCCAATCGCCGGCCCTATGCATATAACACAGTTGCTGATTTGCGTGTTGTCGGACCCGGGTTTAATTCTACGTTGTTTAATAGTATGATACGGAGCGTTAATATGCTATTTAAATAATAAGCGATTCGTAGATTAGAATATCCTATCTTCGGCGCTTGAAGAGACCTATTGTTCTTTCGGTGATAATGCTTGCCAAAATTCCCTTTTCTGCAATCTAAAACCCAACAATTTAAACCACTTCACTTAACAATGGTGATTAACAACAGCAACATTAAATAAGCGCTCTTCATCGCAGTTGGTTTATTTTATAAGAAAAGAAATACCTTTTTTAAATTTTTTTTTACATATTATTTTTTTTAAATTATCAAACTTTCCTCCGTAAACATAAATTAACACTAATACCAGCGAGATGTTGTATGGGCAACAACAAATATTATGTTTTGATCTTACAAGCCACTGTCCTACAGCTAGCGTTCACTACCACACACCATGATAGGTGGTGGACGAAGATCAGATATTCTATATGATGCATTACACGCGCATGTAAAACTCCTATCTTGTCCCATAACCAAAAATGTGTTTACAACACATCAAAAAAGTCCCTGGGGACACAAAAAATTGTTGTTGCAACACGGGGACAAAATAGATTCATTCTATTTTGTTGCAGGGATTTCTTTATAAAAAGACGCTGAAAACAGCAGCCCACTTTTAGATTGTACATTTTCCGGCCAGCCTTCTGTCACGTTTCCAGATTCATCTTCTCGGTTCGACTCGAATCGAAATGACGGTTTCAAGAAGCTGCCCCGCGTTTTGCTGCTAATTTTCCGCGAATGGAACGGACCAACAGAAAAGTATCTGTGATCTGTAAAATCTCATTCATCCCGAAAGTCTGCAATGACGGGTGTTTTGAGTTGCGAAAGCTTCCTCATTTCCTAGCTGCTACATTTCATTTGACGTTCTTTTTTTGCGATTTTATAGTTAGCTAGCTAGCTCTTTTTTTGCTATAAAGCTTTCATTTTCAAGTTTCTTCTGAACTTGTCAGCGTCTCTAATCAGAGACGCGGACAAGGATTTGCATTTTGTATGTTTTATCTATGGTGTTAGCTTAAGTATTTCTTCTTTTTCCTCATGCAACCTTTTATTTTACTGACTCTGTAAAGCAGAGGGAAATGTTTTGACTTTTTGTCTCTAGAATCAGAAAATGCATTCAGTGTTAAGAAAAAGTCCTTATCCATCTTAAAAATAAAAAAATGTATACTTTTTTGTTGCAATAAAGCACCAATGTTTTATCTTAGAACCCTATAATAACTTACTAAGTCAGAAAAACACAGAGTTTATTTAACATTATATACTTTGTCTGCGAACAAGAATTGTGTAAGCTAAATATGCCTTTAGATAAATAGATAGAGGTGCATATTTTAAATTGCTAGCCTCACAAATATTGAGGGATATACCCTGTCTATTATTTCCAGGAGGGGAAAATGGCTTAGATGAGTCACCACCCTCATAGAAAACACAGAAACAGTCATGTATATATATAAATATGAAAAAAAAGTCTAGGGTGTAAAACCCTTGGTGTAGCAGACCCAAAATTGTCTTTATAGAGTCTCCAGGCATGCGATTTTAAATTCTTCCATTTTTGTTTAAAAGCTGTACACAATGTTTTAATAATCTTGAAAGTAAGAGAGCCTTGTTTTTTTACTTTTTATTATATTTTGATATGCTTTTAACAATTTGCAAAACATTGGCGAAAAATTCCCTTGCTTAAATTTTGATAGATCTTAAAAATAAACTCTTGATTACGAATAAGAAAAAACCTTTTAATGTCTGTTTAAAAACATCTAAGTAAATCAATTCACTTCATCTTCAAGTAAGAATAAACCAGTGGTTTTGTCAGGAAGTTCTCCAACGAATTACAGATTTATTTACTTCCTTATTATTATTATTATTATTACTAGCTAAAATTTCAGATCACTAAAAAAATGACAAACGACCGTTGTAACCTGGTACTGGCGAAACCAGCTAACATAAAATAATATATAATGCAAAATAAATTATATATATAGTATAGTATAGTGTATTCTGACAATAATTTCAGGTTACAACAACCTCTAGGGTCAGCTCATAATAAATAGATAAAAAAACCCAAAAAACAACAACAACAAAAAAAAAACAACCCAGAAAATAAAAATAATTAAATAATAAACTCCTTGGACAAGAATGGAAGCTCAGTAAAGAACATGGATAAGATTTGAATAAACCTTATAGCAGCTACCTAAAAGCAATTGAACAAGGAGGCTTCTCAGTCAATTTGAGTAAACACATTTACACTGCGATTTCGAATACATCTGTGTACCAGGCATGAAATACTATGATTTTAAATTTTTAATACTTTTTAAAATGTAATTGGTAAAATATTTAACTTTGCTTTAGATTATAAATAAAATTTGAAAAAAGGCAATTAAAAAAAAAAAAAAAAAAAAAAAAAAAAAAAGATAATGATCGCAAAACAATCAAACAAACACAAACAAACAAGAAAAGAGTATGATAATAACGAAATTACCCCATACGAATTGTTCAAACACCCCATTCACAAAGACACTCCTCCCTATCTAATATATGAAATTAGTAATATCCAGATCATAATAATATAATTGGTCTTTATCAGACCATAATTTGTCTAGCTTCATTTTAAATTGATTCACTGTGTTACATGACACTGTGTCCTCAGGTAAAGAATTCCATAAAGCCACTACACGATTCGTGAATGAGAACTTTCGCAAATCCAAGTTACAGCTTCTTTTAAAAAGTGCTTTATCGTGTCCTCTGGTGTTAGACAATTTTGGCAATAACAAGTTCTCAGTAACAGCTTCGTCATAAACATTATTAGTTATCTTGAAAGTCTCAATCATATCTGCTCGATATCTTCTGTAGAATAATGAGGGAAGTTTCAGTAACCTGAGCCTTTCATCATAAGTTAAATCCTTCATACCTGGGAGCATTTTCGTAGCTCTACGTTGTACGTTTTCCACAATCAACATGTCCTTTTTCAAGAATGTACACCATACTGTGTTAGCATACTCAATATGTGGTCTGACAAGGGATGTGAACAACAAGACAAAGTTTTCATTATCCATATAGTCAAATGTCCTTCGAATCAAGCCCATAATCTGATTTGGTTTTTTAACCTTTGATGAAATGTGGTTTGAAAATGTTAGATGGTTATCTATTAATACACCAAGATCTTCTTCACAACTTGTATTTCTAAGGGCGGAACCATTCATAACGTAATTGCATGGACTTGATAGTCTATTTTTTGTAGTTATTCTCATTGCAACACATTTATCTGGATGAAATTTCAACAGGGTATTATTAGACCACTGCACTATACTATTTAGATCTTCTTGTAGTTTGCGTGAGTCCTCACTCGAAAATATTTCACGAAATAATTTATTATCATCAGCAAATAAGAATATATCCGAGTATTGAACTTCCTGTATTATGGTATTGATGTAAATCACAAACAAAATTGGTCCTAACACAGATCCCTGTGGAACCCCACTAATCACTTCAGCCCAGTCTGACTCTTCACCATTTATCACCACGCGTTGGAATCGGTTTGATAGAAAGTCCTTGATCCACGATATAATGGAACAATCGACTTGATAAAACTGAAGTATTGCTATCAACCTATTGTGTGGTACTTTATCAAAGGCTTTCATAAAATCACAATAAATTACATCTACTGCTCCCCCCCCTATCAAGAATCTCAGTCCACTTATCCAAAACTTTGATTAGCTGTAGTACTGTGGATCTTCCAGATATAAACCCATATTGCTTATTAGACAACAAACCATTATCTACCAAAAATTTCACGAGTGCGTCTTTAATAAATGATTCAAGGATTTTACATAAAATTGATGTTAAACTTACAGGACGGTAGTTTGTTGGTAATTTCTTGTCTCCTTTTTTGAATATAGCACTAATATTAGCATACTTCCATTTCTCAGGTACAGTTGCAGATCTCAAGGAATTGTTAAAAATTTCAGTTATTGCTGGCGTTAATACATCTGCAAGCTCTTTCAATACACGTGGATGCATATTGTCGGGTCCAGGGGACTTAGAAATATTGAGGTTACATAACTTGTCATACACCATTTTTTCTGTTATGGTAATACTAAGACTATTCACAATGTTTGGTTTATTCTTTGGCGTCCAAGTCCCTGGTGGTTCTGATGTAAATACACTTGCAAAGAATTCTGATAAAGTGTCGGCTTTTTCTTTACTTGACTCAGCTAATTTACCATCAGTTCTTTTTAAACTGGGTATTTCTGATTTAGATTTGCGCTTGTTGTTAACATATTTCCAGAACTGTTTTGGGTTTTTCTTAGCAGCTTTAGATATAGACTTTTCTGTGGCTTTAACATATTTTCTTGTTAAATTTCTGAGTTGATTGCTTATTTTACGGTATTCTAAATAATCCTGTCCATCCCTTGTTTGTAAATATTTTTTCCACAACTTATGCTTTTTTCTTAGTTTGGCTAATGCATTTCTGTCCAAAGGTGCTTTGTGTTTCTTTTGGCTATTTACTTTACTGCGAGGAATAAATTTATCAAAAGCTTCCGTGAGAGTTTTACTTAATATATCCCACTGCAGATTAACATCTGGTGTATATCTTATCAATTCATTAAATTGCTCATCGAATAATTTTTCCATACTGGTATAATCACCTTTATGATATTGTGGAACAGATTTTTTCCTTATTTCATTCACTTCACATTTAAAAACCACTTCTACCATGGAATGGTCACTTTTGCCGAGAGGAGAAAACGTGTTACAAGTTTCTATAAAATCATCGTCATTTGTAATAACAAGATCAAGTATTGATGGGTTATTATTTGCTCTCCCTCTGGTGGGTTTTGTAATCAACTGATTGAAGTAGCAGTCTCTTAGACATTCAATAAAATTCAAGCTCTCTTCATTACCATGGGCCGTCCAATTATCCCAGTCAATTTTTGGATAATTAAAATCACCATTTACTAATATGTGACTGTATCTACGAGCAGACAAAGCTCTTAACAACCCATTGATTTTAAGGGTATTATCTGCAGTGCTATTGGGGCTTCTGTACACATATACAAATAAAAAAATATCTGACCTACAAAGTTTTATTTCCAATGCCAATACTTCAACAGGTGGATCATCAACAATATCAGATAAGTCTATAACATTGTACTTGATAGATCTTTTAATATAAACAATAATTCCACGACCAACATCAGTGTTAATTAAAACAGGTTCTAAGGAGTAGTTTGCAATCTGATATTCCACAAGTGACAGTGTACGGGAATAACTTTTGGGTTTTACTTCAGATATGGCAATTATATCAGGCTGTTCATGTAGTCTAGCTTCCAGATCTTGTTTTTTGAATTTAGTAAAAACGTCTGAATTTGTACTCCAGATTTTCAATGATTTTCTTGAGTAATGGCCTGTTTGAATTTTATTTTTACTATTTTGCGATTCCACGGTGGACCTCTCACCTTGTATATGAAGTTTTTTGGAACATCACTTTATGTACGGTTCATTTCATTTGCCTGAGTTAGCAATTCTTTGTCCTTCTTTCGTTCCTCCACAGACATATCATGAGCAACACCTATTGATTGCAAATCCTGAGGACAGTCCTCATTTCCAAGTTTTTTACAATTGCTCATAATATTGGATTTTATATTGATACTAGCAAACTCAACTTTTAGCGGCCTATGTTTAGGCATTTCCACAGGAACAGTCTGATTATCATTGTCACTACTTTGTTTATCAACATTACCCAGTCTGCTACATTTAAATTTTACATCTTTTCTTTCACAAAGAAAATCAACTAAATTAGTAACTATTGTCTTGTCACGTTCTTTTCTGTCATTATCAGTTGACTCATTAAGGTTAAAAATAATAATGTTTTTCTCTCTGCATAAATTGTCATTGACTGCTTCAGTTATTTGTAAAATAACATCCTTATTG
The DNA here is from genome assembly GCA_030067915.1 of Hydractinia echinata. Classification (NCBI taxonomy): domain Eukaryota; kingdom Metazoa; phylum Cnidaria; class Hydrozoa; order Anthoathecata; family Hydractiniidae; genus Hydractinia; species Hydractinia echinata. The sequence goes on from JASGCC010000117.1 coordinate 228,170, forward strand.
GAATTCTGCACAAGAGGCTTTTCCTGAGTGACACTTGCTTGAATATCATTATTGACAACGTTTTCACATGCATCAATTCTAAGTTTTTGTTCATTTAACTGTACTTGCAATTGAGAAATTTTATTAGTAATATTGGTTGTATCCACTTTGCTTGTCAGATCTTGTTCAAGTTTTGTGTAATTTTCTTCTAATATTTCAAGTCTATTTATGATACTACTCGAATATTCATTGCATTTTTCCTCAATTTCTATGTCTGTTGAAATAGCTTGCATAGCAGGATTTAAACAAGTTGTACAAAACCACAAACTTCCTTTTACGTCATTAATTGATTTTAAAGATTCTCGAGTAACATCACTACATACTGTACAATAGCATCTACCACATCGACTACATTTGATTTGGTCATCTTCTGATAACATCAATGTCACACAGATACCACTATCGCATTTTAATTTCTCACTTGTATTATTGACATCAGTGCTTTTGTTCAAATCATTTACATCATCAGTATACCGAGATGGAACTTTTTTTGGTCGAGTAGATCTCCATACCTGTGATTCATCCATAAGTGTGGGCCGACGAAGGTAACCTTGTCTCCTGTCAGAACCAGCAAATGTGTGATGCCTCCTTCAGCTTTGAGAAACCCAAACGGAACCAACCAACTTCTGGGTGTATCTCAGACTAAATTGTCTCCACACCTGGCTTTCATCTTTAAGGTGCTTCACGAACTAATTTGTTTCCACACCTGCTTGATCTTGTCTTTTTGTCCTTAAACTTAAACTCAGGGACCTTAAACTCAAGGACCTAGAAATAGTGTGAGTTCTTTTATCTGTCGATATATATATTTGTAAAATTAACAGGTTTTTGTACCTTGCTCAAAAGGGTAGGTTATCAACACTCAAAAATTCACTAGTCTTGGTAGTAAAAACGGCAACAAAAAAGAAGTCCATTTTAAAGTTCTACCTGCTGAAGCAGTAGAACAATTATTTCAGCTATGGGAGACAACTTTTCTCCAACATGAAAAAAAATATGAATAGCTCAGCCAAGTAAAAAAAGCAACCACGCATGAAGATATTGTTGAATTTGTTATGGCATGCAAAATACTGCGTGACATAGTTTGTTCTCCTGGTAAAGCCAGCGCAATGAGGTATTCAAGATAGCCAAGCAAATGAAGAAGACTAATCAAGATGTTGTAGGTGAGAAGTGTATACGTAATGACGAAGGTGTTTTGGCTAGCACAGAGGAGGAGAAAAGGGTAGCTTGGAAGAATTATTATCAGAGGTTGCTTAACACTGAGTTTGATTGGGATGAGGATAATTTGTCTGATGATGATGTTGTAGAAGGGCCAGCTATGCAGATCAAGACAGAATGGGTAGTGGAGGCTATTAGGAAATTGAAGATTGGCAAGGCTGCAGGAGTATCAGGTATTGTTGCAGAGATGGTAAAAGCATCTGGATATATTGGAGTTGAGCTTATTACAAGTCTTGCTAACCAGATTATAAAGGATGGTGCTATTCCGAGTGAGTGGCAGTCGAGTGTAATAGTGAATTGTTTCAAGGGCAAGGGTGATGCATTAGAAAGGGGTAGCTATAGAGGTTTGAAGTTGGTTGATCAAGTAATGAAAGTTATTGAAAGAGTGATTGATAAGTTACTTAGAGAAAGGATTGATATAGATAAGATGCAATTTGGTTTTGTTCCAGGGCGTGGCACTACAGACGCAATATTTTTACTCAGACAGCTTCAGGAAAAGTATTTAGGAAAGAGAAAGAATCTCTATTTTGCCTTTGTAGATTTAGAGAAAGCTTTTGATAGAGTGCCACGTAAAGTTATTTGGTGGGCTATGAGAAAATTAGGTGTGGATGAGTGGCTAGTTACGATGGTACAGTCTATGTACAGCAATGCTAGAAGTCGTGTCAGGATTAACGATTCACTTAGTGATGAATTTAGTGTAAATGTTGGTGTACATCAGGGTTCTGTACTTAGTCCTTTGTTGTTTGTTCTAGTCTTAGAAGCGCTGTCGATGGAGTTCAGAACAGGTTGTCCATGGGAGTTATTGTATGCAGATGATTTGGTTCTCATAGCAGAGTCGATGGAAGAATTAGTTGAAAAGTTTGAGAAGTGGAAGAAAGGACTAGAAGAGAAAGGGCTAAAGGTAAACACAGCAAAGTCTAAAGTCATGATTAGTAGCATTGCAGCCAAGTGTGACCTTGTAGTTGGAAAGTGGCCTTGTGGAGTTTGCAGGAAAGGGGTTGGTAGTAACTCAATTTTTTGTCAGACTTGCAAGCATTGGGTACATAAGAAGTGCAGTAGTATTAGTGGAAGGTTAAGAGCTGACATTCAGTTTGTATGCAAGCGTTGCAAAGGTGAGATTATAGAGAATGAAGTATTTCCAGCTTTAATGATGTACAACAGTGGCTCGTTAGAGATAGTTGAGAACTTCTGTTACTTAGGTGATATGTTGGGCAGTGAAGGGGGTGTTGGAAGAAGTGTTACTTGCAGGATAGGTTCTGCTTGGAAAAAGTTCAGAGAGTTACTTCCTTTGTTGACTAGCAGAGTCCTGTCAATTGAGGTAAGAGGTAGGTTGTATGAGGCCTGTGTAAGAAGTGTTATGTTGTACGGTAGTGAGACATGGGCAGTGAAGCAGGAAGATCTTGACCGTTTAGAAAGGAATGATATGAGAATGGTTAGGTGGATGTGTAACGCCAGTCTGAGAGACAGAAAGAGTTCAGATGAGCTAAGAAGCAGGCTAAGTCTCCGTAGAATTAAAGATGTTATCCAGATAAGAAGATTGAATTGGCTGGGGCACTTGGAAAGAATGGAGGAGGATAATTGGGTAAGAAAGTGTAGAGACTTGATAGTTCCTGGGGCAAAGCCCAGAGGCAGACCGAGAAAGACTTGGCAGGAGGTTATAAGGACAGACTTGATACAGAGGAAGTTGAGTTTAGATCTAACACAGTCTAGATCAGATTGGAAGAGGGTCATTAATATACCCCGTCCAACCCATGCTAGCATGGAAAACGGACGTTAAGCCGAGAATGATGATGATGATGATGATGATGTAAAGCCCTTGGTTTGACTTGCATTAAAAATGCTAGGAAATGACTCAATAAAAATAACTATTTGCCAAGAGCTGCTGAAGCAATGTTTATTTATCATGTTTTGAAATAAATATCTTTCACAGAATAGAATGATGTCTCATCGTTATAAATAGTTTTAGAGTATAAAACATCATTTATCACTGAAAAAATAAATAATAGCAACGTGTATTCAAATTTATTAGGAAATTTTTCTCTTGTTTTTTTTTGTATCAAAACATCTTGAAAGGCAACAGGTACTTCATTTAATATGCTGAATTTGAAAACAAAACTTCAAATGATTATGCACAATTAAAGTGTACTGGAAGTGATTTGCGATAGCAAAAGAAAACAAAACAGTTTTAAAGTTTTTCTCTGTTTACTACTTTTGCTTGTTGTTAAATTCTTGAAATTTGTTTTTTTTACAGTGATGTTGTTCTACTGGAATTTGCTTGTCATTTTCATGAACCTCACGATAAATTTTGATCACCCTGGGAAAGATTAAAAAGTGAGTGAATTTTCACAAGTCATATTGAGCTATGAATGCTGTGTAAAGTCACAAGCAAACAAAATATGTACTAACCAAGTTGACTTTTGTTCGATAATGGCGACGACCGTTAATGTAATTAGATGATTATTGAAAAGTACCGTTTTGTCATGGACGGAAATTGGAGAGGTTTTTAAACAATATCTCAGGATCTACTATGTTTTTTCTAATCAAACCATATACACAAGGAAAGGCCACCACGACATATAAATTGACCTCAACAAAATTGTTGGAACTGCTACTCAGGTTGTGTAATTTGCAGAACAAACCCTGTCATGGACGGAATCATAGAAAACACAATTTTTATTTTTGTTACCTTGGATAAGTATTTCTCTGAATTACTTGAGAGCTTATTCACAAAAAAACTGTTTTTCTTGTAGGAGACAGTGCCCTGTCATGGACGGAAATGTCATGGACGGAAAAATGGCTCTTTTCAAATTTGCGCAAACCGAGCCCTCGTAAACCAAAATAGACAATGCAAATACAAAAATATCATAAAATAACATTCCATTACTATGAAATAAAGATTAGTTCAACTTGGACTTTCTGTTGACAACTTCAGGCTCATAGAACTGCAAACGATTTTCATAATCACGTTGTCTCTGTTTTTGTGGCTTTCCCATTGCAAGAATATTACAAGTACCGGTAATCGGGGAGTTACAAATTCAGTAAGTTAGGGAGTTACGGAAAGGGAGTTGGGGAGTTAAGTCTACCATTTTAATTTTTGTAAAATTCTCCGTCGCCGAAACACCGGAAAAATATCTCAAAAACGAAAAGCGCACCGATATAAACTCGACTTACCGAATCTCAGATTTTTTTCATAAATATTTAGTTGATTTTAACTGACCGCTTTCGCAGGCGTTCGCTTTTATTTCAATGGTTTTTCAATCATTAAATTTCTTTGTTTTTCATTGGGACAGCGGCGTCATTTCTCACTGGCCACTTTCACAAGGGTCCGCATTTCGTTTCTAATGATCTTTTAAGATTCTATTTCTTTGTTTTCCACCCAAGCCCGAGTATTTGCTAATACCTGCTACGGTAAAATATTGACCTCAAGTTTTCGCCGGACATGTAACTCGGTTTACCGTAGAAATTTGTAACTCCCCAACTCGCAACTTCCTAACTTCCTGGTTTTGTAACTCGAACATTTCCTAGACTCGAATATTACTAATATTAATACTAATATATTACTAAAAAGAAAACATTTCACATGTGAATATGTAGAATTACTTACCCTGTGACACCCCAATTGTTTGGCTTACTTATATGCTAACTGTTAAAAACTACTTGTGGTGCAAATTTAAACTTGAAGCTTTCCAATACCCAACAAAAAAATAATTATTTGAGGAATCAAAGTACAAAATTATCATTTTGATGCACATTGTTAAGTCTTTATACAAATTGTTCCTAAGTGACGCCTCTCTGATGCACACATATCTTCCAAAATATGAATCTGTGTTCTATCAATAATGTGTCATGGACGCAATTATGGTAAAAGTCATGGACGGAGTGCTCTTGTCAACTATTAAACGTAAGGTAGGGCAAATAAGCATGCAGACTAGTAGCTAGCACTGTAAATTATAGATAAGTATAAAATCTTCAGAAAATTCCAAACTGTGCGGACCATACAAAAAAAATTACCGTTAGAAATGTCATGGACGGAAAAAAATATTCAGTGCCGCCATTATGCGATTGTTATTGAAAATTTAAAAATATTGCTGAATTTGGACTGTAGGCACCATTACCACTCTTTTAATTGAGCAAAATACATAAAAGGTCATGAAGTGGTGAATATAAAACCCTAGCCTTTTTCTATGCATTTCCGTCCATGACAAGGTAATTTTTTGTTACTTCATTCCAGGAACCGAAATATAAGGGTAAAATATGTGGTTACAGAAAAATTTTACTTGATACTCAAAATTCAACTATTGTGTGACCTGTGATCATGTATTATGACACTCTTTTATATCATTTTTCGTTTTGACGTTGATAACTTTTCAATAATCATTATCTCTTTTGGGGGACAAAATTTGGACGTAAAAGAATGTAAAAAATTTAAAAATTTAATGCCATGTTGTTTTCAGGATAGTTTTTTTGTTAGTTCTCCTTTAATGATTTTAATGTTTTGGGCTACTTAAATTGTATTAATTATAAAAAAAAAAATTTTCTTATTTAGGCTAGTAAAATGGCTGGTTTAGTTGTTAAATGCACTTACGAGTTTCAAGCAGAAACTGACACAGATTTATCTTTGTCTGTAGGAGATCTTGTTAAAGTTACCAAAGTAGTTAATGATGATTGGTATGAAGGGGTTTTCAACGATAAAAAGGGTCAGTTTCCAAAAGCATTTGTGGAGGAGTGTCATGATGTGTTTGATGTAGGTATTGCTCTCAGTAGTTTTCAAGGTGAACATGATGGGGACCTGCCAATCAATGAGGGAGAGTTAGTTGTAATAACTGAGATTATTGATGAGAATTGGATGAATGGATACACAAAAGGTGGTAAATATGGCATGTTTCCACGAAGTTTTATTAAGCAGTTATCTCTAGGTGGGGAAGAAATTCAAATGGCAGACCCTTCTCATGCCTGTCTTTCTGAAACAATTAAAGAAGATAGGTCAGATGATTGGGTTGAAGTTCTTAATGCATTTAATGCACAAGAGGCTGGAGAGCTGCAGTTAGAGGTAGGTATGTTTGTGCAAGTAGTCAAGGAAATTGATGATTTTTGGTGTGAAGGAAAAACAAAAGATGGTCAGCAAGGAATATTTCCGAAACAATTTGTCAATTTACCGTCATTGAAAACAAGCATTGAGGCTGATGTAAACAGCAAGGAAACAAGAAATGATGAACCAGACTCAAGTTCTACAAATGATAAAACTGGCATTGGTAAAGTTATTGCTGACTTCGATTTCAGCAGCACTGAGCCAGGAGATTTGAACTTCCTGAAAGGAGATGAAATCATTTTAATGGAACATGTAAGTGATAGTTGGCTAAAAGGTCGACTTAATAATACTGAGGGGATTTTCCCAGCAAATTATGTAACCATTTTGAATTCTGCTGATCCAAGTCTTTATGAGGAGATTGAACCTACAAAGCCTTCTTCTCAAACAAATATTAAAGATCTATATGCTGTACCTGATAAAACAAGGGTGAAGACTCAAGATGTTGCTGTAAATAGGCCTGCAAAGAAGAAGCCTCCAGGTCGACCAAAACCTCCCGTTATAAAAAAGTCTGTTGACACAACTCCACCTAAAACTGCAATTTCCCACACATATCAATTTAAAACGAAAAGCCAACCTACTGTCATTATTCAACCAGAGTACTTAAAACCAGGTAATCCCAATGTTATTGTTTTTCGTAAGAAAATGGACGATTTAAATATGACATCTCAACAAATACAACCAAGCTTCTCCGCAGGAATGCAATCAAACAACCCCCACTTAAAAGAGACTGATTATACCAGTTACAAGAAGGACTTTAATAACATCAGTGGTGATTTAAATGAAAAGGTAAATGAGGGTTGGGGACAAAATAAAAGTAAACTTCAGGAATACAAGAAAGAGACCGAAACTAAAGGGACTGTACTTAAAAAAGAATTTGGATCAATCAGTAAAAACATTCCCAATGAAGACATGAGTACATTTCAAAGAATGAAATGTGCCAATAGTAATTTGAATTCTGCTGTTACCATAGCTAATACGGTTGGAATAAAAACCACAAAGACGCAGCTAGCAAAAGGTGCAGTAAAGATGGGTGCAGGTGCATACATTACAGGTAGTGCTTCGTCTAAAGGTAATAAACCAGCCTTGCTTTCTAAGAGCACTGCTTTGGGTTCTAAGTTTGGAAAAAAATAGTTAAGCTACAAGGTAAAGCCATAGACCTAAGGGTAACAATGGTTGTTTACCATGCTGGATTGATAAACAAATGCTGAAACAGACAAATATAAACACCAACACCTGACATATATTCATCATTTGTCAAAGACAATTTTTGTATATTTTTCTTATATATTTAAATATTTGAAAATACTTTTTTTATGTTTTCAAAAATATGTCTTCTGATAAGAATAAGTACACCCCTTTAAATAAATGCCCATTATCGTTCTCCTATAAGAGGTGTTTTTCTAAATCCATAGTTTTTTTTTAGCGAAAACCTAACTTATCTATACATTAGTAGCAAAATTGACATTACTCAGAATTTGTTGTTTATAAACTTTTTATTCCAACATAACAGGACTTAATGTCAAAGAAATATCAAGTCAATACAAAAGCACCCAAACACCAAATATTTTGAGACTTGTACTTTTTTAACCTTTTATTTTAACAAGACATTTTTGATTAAAAAATTTTGGAGATGTAGGATATTTTAAAATTTATTTATTCTAAGTTGCATTGAATTGCATTTTAATTATCAATTTTTTATCATAACTTTGTTTACAAAAAGCTAGGCCCTTAGCTTTTTCATTTTGATCACAGATATATTAATTTTTCTCTGTCATTCACCAATTTTATGTTGGGAAGTTTTTTCCAAATTGTTAAATTGTTAACGCATGTAAAGTGATAACAAGATTCTACTGAGATGGAAAATAAACGATAAATTTTGCTTGTATATAATTAAATTTAAATGTTTTTTATTTAATTTTGATGCATTGATTTATTAACAGAAAATAAGTTTTTTCATTCAAGTCTTCTGCTGTTTTCCCTTAAGTAAATAAAAATCGTTCAGTTGGACTCTTCTAAGCTGTATCAGATTTTAGGATGTGATTTTCTGACCTTTCTTTCTCAACTGCTGTTAAGTTCTATTTCAATTTAATCTTCAAAAACATTTTTTATTTATTTGTTATTGTTTTGTATATATTGAGTAGATTTATTCTATATGCTTTCATAGTATTATTTTTTTTGGTATTATTTGCAAATCTGTCAATAAGCGATATGTTACACAGTAACATGCTTGTCTTGTTAGGTTTGAAATTCAGAAAAATTTTCTCAAGCAAAGACTTAGTTTGATCATTTCCTTTAAAGTTGTAGGGTTTTTTTATAACAGTTTGGAATACTGGGAAATTTATGCTAATAATACAGTGTGGTGTAAAATAGGGTTCTGTAAGACTGTTTTTGCTTCAACCAGGACGTGATGTGATGATGCATTAAAAATGCTCTACTTGTAGAGGATTTTTGTTAAAACATAGGTGTGCATACTTGTTGCAGTTGTTTTGATACTAAAGATAGCTAACTTATACAAAACATTTTTTATTGTGAAATATGATATGCCTGAGATTATTTGTAAAACTATCTAATCCTATATTTTGTTTTTTCGTTTTTAAAGCTTCGTTTCCACTACGGTTTTGGTGTATATTTTATATGAAAAATAAATTCTAAACTGAATTATCATATTTAAAATTTTGGGCATTAAACCTGTAACCCTAAACAAACCCAAATTTATAATTATAATTTTGAAAGTTCAAAGGTGCGTCAAGAAGAGATTTTCGACCTTTAGGTTGAGAATAGTAAAACCTTCTCACATGTAGAAAATCATAAGCTAAGTTCAACATCATTTATCACTTTGAATTCCCTTAAAGTGAAACTTTACTTTACTTCTGCTTTCGGCATGTTTACTTAAATAACTTCTTAAAAGTACTTATTTTTGAATTTGAGTGTCTACCTGAAGTTTTGTTATTTTGTATCTCACACAATCCCCCGGAAAAATAAATATACTTTAATGTGTTTTTTCCATTGTGGTGTTAATTTTCAGGAGGTACATTTTGTTTTTATTTAAAGGTATTTTCGAATGCATATTTTGCTATTGCTTGGAATTAGCTGTATTGTTTAACAAAGAGAAGTTTTATTTTAATTTAGCTATTTGCTTTGTTATGTTGTGCTTGCAAGATCATTTGAAAATTGTCTGTGGAATTAATCAAGATTAAAATTTGATTCTGTTATTTCTTACATCCTTTTTTGTTATTTTTACTTGCTTTTTATTTTTTTCTTTATGATGATGTATGATTCCATATAACTGTAATTTAAGAGAACAATGTTACACTTTATTAGATCAATGCAGTAACAACTGAGAAGTAAAGTAAATTGTACTATTTTTACAGGTACTCAATTTTGCAGGCTGAAAATTGTTACATTTTACAGGTATTAATTTTCGCCAATGATTGTTTGCAAAACTTTTGTGGGTATTAATTTTTGAAAATAAGATAACAGCACTATAATTTTGAAAGGAAAAGCCATTAACCGTGGAAGGATTCATTTTTAACAATCCTTTGTTATGGATTTGGACACACAGTTTGATAATTTCATTTACACACAGATAATTCATGTGTGAATAAACACTCAGGTTGACATTTTCTGTGAATGAACACTGAGTTTGATATTTTCTTTGTGTGAATGAAATTTCCCTGTTATATCTGTTGGGTTAACTTTTTTGTCCCAGAGAACAGATCCTAAAAAAACCTTATTATTTCCTAGAGGTAGGCCTTGCACTCCCTCAGCTTTTGTGCATTTTGTGACAAGCCTGGGATGGTGTTGATGGTGATTATGTTTTTTCTTGAAATGGAAACTAGATAAAATTGAAAGCACCCAACAAAACTGCATCCTAATACCATATTTCAATAAATTATATAATTTATAAAAAATTAAAAAAATGGATTCTCACTGAACACCCTATAAATGAAACGTAATAAATTTAAGATGAAATTAAATTCCTTATTGTCTGAGTTAAATGTTGAAGTCCTCTCCTCCGCTGTTATAAAGAATCAATTGATAAATTGCTGTATCTGGGCGTGTCTGTTCTTCTTTATGAAATTTACACATGTGATGCTTGCAGAATAACAAAAGTTATATGAGTTGGAATTAGAATGTCATACATTTTGTAATCATGTGTTGCCTTATTTTATTTAAAATTTAAAATTGAGTACCGTAAATCCTTGAAAATTGCACCCCTTGATTAAGTGCCTCCTTGAATAAAGCAGGTACTTGTTTGTTTTATAAATAAGTGTAAATTCAAAATCAGGCTGGGATATGTTTATGCGAAATACACAATAATGCTTAGAGTATGCTTACGTTATGCTTATTATATTGGAGAAACAAATTAAAAACTTAAACATTGCCTTATGAGCCATATGGGTGGGGATTTTCCTGTTTTTAGCTTTCAAAAAACAGCCACAAAGCAAAAAGTATAAATACACAAGGCTAAGTTCAGATTGAGTAGTGTTGTTAATTAAGCTTTAAAAGAATAAAAATACCGATAACATGAAGATCAATATACTAAAATAATTCCTCTATTTGAGTCTGAATATCCTTATAAGCTGTTTGCTTATAAAAAAAAGGTATCAATTTAATATTTATACATCTATGAAAAAATAGAGTTGAGAATAATTGAGAGTATGTTGAAAAGTTTCAAGAAAATTATCAACAATTAGCCACATATTCCTGATAAAGATTCTCCCTAATCAGCTAAATCTATTATGACCATGCAATTTTGTAATCTTTTAATTTGTTTTTGTTTTTCTTTTGCAATTACTTTTTGAATGGTGCTTAACTGCAATAATTATATTTTTTATTTGCTTTATTAAAAAATACATGTATGTCTCATGGCATGAAAAAGCTTTGTCATTCATTATTTGAAGATATCATTTCATACAAGTTTTAAGGTTAAGTGTTTCATTTTATATTTTGTTGTTTTTGAAAAATGAAGTTTATTAGGTTGTATAAATTTTCTAACAATCAAAAGCTAATTGTTGGACTGTGCTGGGTAATTATGTTAAATTATAAAAAAATTTATTATGCAAAATATTCACATGAGAACTTTAAGATATGAGAAAGACTTAAAGGATTCCTGATGTAAAATTACCTTCTTGGAGAAACACTTTACCTAAACATTTACAGGCTTTGGTTTAACTTATTGATTGGTATAACCTGTTAATATTACATCAAAAAATCGAGATTACCCAGCATACATTAAGCCTATTTTATTTTCAACTTTAGGTATGTTTTCTACTTTAGATATGTTCAAAAAAATGTTTTCTTAGCTATGTGGTATGGCTGGTGGAATATACAGGAGTTTATACGATTTTAAAGCTGAAAGTGAAAACGATCTTGAATTTAATCGAGGGGATTTCATCAAGGTTATAAAACAGATAAATAATGAGTGGTATGAAGGAACAACAGACACATCATGTGGTCAATTTCCTGCAACTTACGTTGAATGTGTACTTCAAAAGCCATGTGATAAAATAGCAGTGGCAATAAATTCATTTACTGGACAAGAAAGTGGAGATATTACCTTTTTTAAAGGAGATGTTATAGGTATTATAGAAAATATAGATTCAAATTGGTTAAATGGTTTTACTGACACTGATGAGGGCATATTTCCTGTGAGTTTTATCCAGGAAATAGATTTTTGTTTACCAAGTGATCTTGTTAATAATAATAATAATTCAGTACATGCTTCAGATACGGTAATAACTAATAGCCAAACAACCAGACACATTCCATGGGCGGAAGCAATAGATGATTTTACTGCACAAGATTCAGATGAGTTAACTATAAAAATTGGTGATGGAATTGAATTAATTAAAGAGATTGACAGCTTTTGGAGTGAAGGTATTGTTGGTGGAAAACAAGGAAAATTTCCTTCAACGTTTATTAAAGTAATTACTGAATTACCCGAAGAATTAAAGTTTGTGGAGAAATCAAATAATGTTGATACAGAAAATGGGTTAATTCCAAATGCCAAAGCACTGTACATGTTTGTAGGAACACGAGAAGGAGAACTTAGTTTTGATAAGGGAGATATTATTATGTTAACTCAACGAATTAGCCAGGATTGGCTAGAAGGAAAAATTGGGAATTCAGTTGGAATATTTCCTTCAAATCATGTTAAAATTATAGTTGACTTGCCTTTTAACCATGTAAGTAAAACTAACTCCAATGACTCTTTCAACAGCAATCACACTTCACAAAATCAGAAGTCGAAATCCATACCAATGAAAGCAAAAGTGATTGCTTGTACTATACCTCCTGCCAGACCCCAACGCACTACACCTTCAGCTGAAAAAAACTTGCCAGGATCTCAACGACATAGCTCTACTGGACAAAACAGAAGTCCACCTAAAAGACATAGTTTTCGAAAACCACCAGCACCAAAATCACCAATGAGAGATATAAAAACTCCTCGTAACAACACTGAAACCGTGCAAGCATCACCTGAAAAAATGGACAAGCATAAAAACACACCCGGACATAATGGAATGGTAGCTGATAAAAATTCCAAAAAGACATTTTCTCTGAAGCCAAAGAAAAAGTCTTTGGAAAAGCAAAGCGACATGTATAGTTTTATATTAACAGAAGAACAAATTTTTCACATGGATGCTGGATACTCTAATACAAATGGTAACACTGCTTATGAGGATAATAAACCTCCAAAGCCCAAAATACCTGCACGATCAGCTAGTATGTCAAAACCTAACGGTGTAGCTAGAAGTAAAAGTATGACTTATAAACCAAAGGCTCCAGCTAGGCCTGGATTGGTTCAAAATTCTACTCAAGATAGTAATCCAAATAAGGACGATATGGATTTGTTGTCTACATCACCACCCAAGCCATACAAAAGATTACCAAAACCTCTAGCACCAATGCCTTCAGGTTCTGTGAAACCTGTTCTTGGTAAAGAAAGACCAAATACACTTAATGTAGGTAGTAGTGGGCTTGGAGGTATCTCTCCAGTTAGATCTCCTTCTTCACCCAGGAGCTCCATTAATCATAAGTCTATGGCTGTTGCGTTTACAAAAGATCAACGTTCAGCGTCACCATCCTTTAATGATAATATTAATAGGATATCTCGTAGCGAAACAGATCCATCCCTGCATCGATTAAATGTTGGTAAAGGAGCTCCAACTAAACAACCATTAACTCCTGAGCATGTGGGTTCCGAGGCTATTAAATCACTGTATTTTGCTACTTCTTCAAGCTCTGCTCTTACTCCTTCACCTGATAAAAGATCTCAAACTCTGGATGCAATGCTACAGAGAGTGAGTAAAGTTTTGTTACCTTGAGAATATGTAAAACACCCAAATCGTTATTTGTGGAAAATATTTGATATAACTGGAAAGTTTATAGTCATTAATATTTGTCTTAAAGAAAATCTAAAACAATTATTTTTTATTTTTTTGTTATAATATGTTACAAGTGCCCACAATTTTTTAGGCGTTTCATATATCCTTAGCCTCAAAAGTCAGCAGCATGTAAAGTGTTCAATAATTTTTTGCATTTTCCTAATTTATTTTTATGACAAAAATAACATTATTTGTGGTAGGAAACTTATCTGTTTTTATAGATATAATTTCATGCGGTTTTCTTTTACAGTTCAGGAAATGATAGCCAGTATTCTCGGCATGGGTAATGTGTTTCATGCATTCTTATTATTAAGTAATTTTTCTTTTGTGTGTAATGTTTTAAAAACCTTTCTGTAAGCCAATATTTTTATGGTGGCCACAATTTTTTTTAGAATTTTATTTGTCTTATTATGAGTCCTTTTTTCCTGTTTTTCAACTGCAACTTTTTTTCAGCCTCCATAAATAATGAACAAGGTTTTAGAGTAATACTTTTTTCAATAGTGGTTGCTTTTAACATTTTTAAAATTACTTCTCAATATTATATTCAGTTTTTTATCAGATCGTCTTACTAGTCAGAAAGTTCTCAAAGATACACAATCATGCTATTCTGAGAATGCTTTTATTATTCATGTCAATATTAAGCAATCACAGATACAAATGACAATCAGTTCACACCAGCTTTGTAAAGTCTAAAAATCACAGTGCATCGAAAGTGTAAAAATAGGTACTAACTATTCAATAGAACACAATGACATTGATTGTTCAACTCTAATAAAACATCATCCTAAATTAATCACAAGATTTGATAAGGGTGACAGAGCTTACTTACAAAACTAAACTGGTTTGACAACTAAGAAATAGTCTGGAAAATGTAAGGCCGGTAGAAAACAACTGGGGGTTTGGGGGCATTGTGACAACGCCCCAACACGTCCAGCACTGCGCTGTCACAGTTGATTCAGCTATGGCATTGTTTTTTAAACCAATCAGCTTGATTTTGCGATCTACTAGTTAACACAGTCTTGTGCACCTTTTGGCATATGATGGTTTTTTAGTACAATTGTAGCAAATCTTTTCTTGCTGCTTTTATAGTCTCAGAGTTTCTTAAAATATTCCTTTTTTTTTCTGTAATATTTTCCCGACACTTGAAAATTAGCTTGAACACTGGAAAAAAATTAAAGATTTATCATATCTAAAAAACTTTGAAAATTTCACACCACATAATATTTTGAAGTTATAAAATGCCCCACTCAACAGCATTTTTTTATTAATAAAAACACATTTGCATCTACCTTTTAGGTGTGACACGCTAACTAAATGATTAGCTTTCCTTGGCCTAAGATAAATAAAGTCTTTTTGCAGCATTCTAACATTTTTAAGTGCAGCCATGTTTTTTTTTTTTTCAACATCGAAAAAAATGGGTTTTTATATTTATTAATTTAACAGGGTTTAACTGAGTTGTTTTTTATGTCCAAGAAATTTAACTGTGATTGTGTGTTATTATAAGAAATCTAATGTTGTAGTGAAATATCTTAATTAGGAAACATCTCACTGGTTGCAATTTTATTAACCACAGATGAAAAAAACTCCATTGCCTTGTTTTGGTGTAGTGTATCTATATAAAACTAGTCGGTGACCCGTGGAAAAATCCACGTGTTCACCCGTCCTTTATTCACCGCAATTCGTATGTCTCGTTACTGCGGTTACCATTTTGCGTGACAGACAGACGCATACGGGTATTATAATATAGATTATGTAAAATGTTCAGTTTTTTTTCTATGGAGGCTGCCTTTAGATGTCTAAATGCCTTCTGCACAAAAATTGTTTTTCTTTTAGAGTTCTTCCCTTCGCTGTTCCAATAAACCAAATCTTTCAGCTTCTCGTAAAAAAACTGAAATTAAAGATGATAGCGCACCATCAAGCCACCATGGTAAGATATTTTAACTTACAGTAAAATCTAAGCTATAGAAAGGACTGAATGTTTGTTATTCTCCTACTTTTTTGTGTTTATGATCAATCACAATCACAACTGTAGAACATGCTTAATCCTGAGTGCATCTTTATTTTGTGATATTGTGCCTTTCTATGTGATCATTAAAATGATGAATATTAAAAAATAAAACATTGTTCATCTGTGAAATATTTCTTTTCAAATGAAAAGCTATCACTGTTTCTTGAGTGAATTTGTGTGAATTATTCATGCTCGTGTTTCTTTATCATTTCACACCTATATGCACTTTTTGATGTTTATATGTTCATTTTTTGTTGTTGATGAGAAATCGAATCTTATAGTATTTTTATCAGGGTATTCTAAAATAGCAAAAAAACATGTATTACAAAAGTAATCTTTAAAAGTATGGTGATTTAAAGTCAGGTAAATTTTAAATATGTTTGCCTGCTTTATATACTAACTAAGGATACTTTAAAAATTTGTATAATGTCTACCTTATTTTTTATTTTTATTTTTTACCTTTGTGCACTTTATAATTGAGGTTTAATAAAAATGTCACGCAATGCTTCCAAAGCTCTTGCAAAGCTGTTTCTATGAATAACATGCATATGGAAGTGTGCACTGAAGTATTACACAAGCTCTTCCGTACATTTTTTCTAAAATTCAGGCAGGAGACAGGAAGTGGTATCCTCAAATTTTGCTAATTTCACTTTGCCCCATAAATAAATTTAGCATTTAAAGTTAAATTTGTAGCAGGAATTACATGATGTAGAAATTTGCAACCAGTAGTTTATAAAAGTAAAAATTTTCATGCCTGACGGACACACCAGTGAAGGTTCATAACTTATCCCCTATTCTCTAACCCTGATTTTGTGATTTTTTTCTTATTTGAATAAAATACTGAAGTACTCCATGTAGTTATTATTTTCTATTTTTAGGTTCTAGTGATAGTTTAAGTCAAACGTCACAGTCACAGGAACTCAAAAGAGTTGATATGGAAATAGCAGAATTAAAGAGTAAAATTGAGGTGTGTACAAAATATAAAATGTATTAAGATTCTTGCTTTGTTATGGTTGCCTTGTTTTCAAAAAAGGAGAACATTTTCTTTCCTTACCTTTTTTGAGAAAATTTTAGAAAAAAAAGCTTGCATGACCAGTTTAATTTGTCAACGCTTTAAAAAACGGCAGTCATTAATCAATTATCCGCAGAAATTAAAAGACAAGCACTACAAAGTTGGCATCATTGTTTACTAATGTGATAAAATTTTAAGTCATGTCGGGAAAATAAATGCATTGCACTCCTTGAAAGATGATTTTGTGATTGAGGTGTATTTTTTTATTCATATTTTCTAAATGTACTCTATGGTTAATGAAATGTTTGTTAATTTCTTATTAAAAAAATTTATATACATTTAAAAAAAACCTGGCTAAAGATATTGCGATAGTAAACTGATTGGTTTAAAAACAATGTAAAGAACTAATTTACATTCAAAATCTATTATAATAATACGAAGACTGTGCCCCTCTGTCTGTGTTTATTTTGTTGTGAAGTCCCTGAAAAATGCATGTCTCGAATGTTAATTGACATATTAAGCGTCACAACGTTAATAACATTAATTTAACATCAATAGCTTAACTTGAACTAATAAAGCCGTTATGATGCACTTGTAATTTTGACCATGATTATTTGGAAATGTGGTGGTGACATCAGTCATTTTTAACCCCACAGGTAACTAGGAACAACCTGGGACCAAATTAGGTAAGTTACCCAAACCTGGGTCCCAGTATCCATTCCGGAATGACCAGGTTGATGACGTCTTCAAAAAGACCTTTAAACCCCAATATCTCTGTAAAAGCATTCTGCTCCACACCAGTGAAGCACCATTAGGTATCATCTAACCCGCTTTCACCAAGTACGAAGGGATGTGTTAATGATATCTCAGTTTATGTAGTTCTTTTTCTGTGATTGCTACGCTTTTAGGAGCAACATACATTACATTATTCTGTACTATTATTACTACTTCTTGAGTTTAATATAGATGTATTTTCAATTACAACTATTAACTGTGCGCGTTCTTTTAATTACCCTCTCCTCTAATACTTCCCAATATTTAAGAAACTATTTTATTTATAAACTTATTGTTCTATACACTGAGGCTTTATGGATGGCCTGATGTTTGCAACTTGTTTGCGTTTTAGAGTGAAGCACATCTTCTCTCTGGTGTGGAAACGTTACTAGATGTAAGTATTTCCATTTTAGTTTAAATCCCACGTAGTTTAAATGCTCTATGTTTGGTAAGAAGTAGAGTTAGCCTAACTACATGTCCAAAAAAACCATTGTGTATGAACATTTTAACAATTACTTTGTTTTAGTTTGTATCAGATGACAAAAGAGCTGACTTATTGGTAAAACAAGAACAACACAAAACCAGAATCAGTGAATTAAATGACGACTTAAATGCACTTGAAGGTTTTTAAAATTACCTGATCTTAGTATAACCCAGAGTCTGTCTGCTTTTAGACAATTGATACCCATAGATAAATGATTTAATGTCTTCTGGATATAGTTAAAACTTTGTTAACAGCTTATTTGTATTTTTTATATTTTGCAAACATTTTCATTATATGCAACAAATCTTATTTTGGTCCAGTTTAATAGTGTAAGTAGACATGATTCGGCATACAATCAATTCCTAATAATTTCAGGTGTTAATCTAGTGCATGTGCATGTTCTTTTAAGATTAAATAAATAGTTTGTTTTGTAGCTGTTTTACATAATTATTGTTGAACTTTGGCCATGAGGTAATGACAAAGAAAATCACTACTTTAACCAAACAGAACATCTTAAATATAATTGTATGCATGCTGAATACACATCAGGAGGCTTATATTTCCTCATAGTCCCTCTCACTGACAAGCACAACATGCTGTACGTTTAAATTTGTTGAACTAATACAAAAGTCACCTAAATGGAAACAAAAAATACCTATGTATGTTCTTATTATTAATATTAAATTATTGAGACATTGCATACATTATTCGTTGACAAAAACCTGCACACAGGACATACATACCTATATGTTACACCTTCTGCACGGCAACATTATTTTCTTCTCACAAGCCATTTCATTTGTCAAAGTTGTAGAATTAAAACTTATTCCTTCTGTGCATTCAACTATAATTATTTTTTATAATATTTACATTAGGTTGATAAAAAACCACGAGGTGACAAAATTAAAATAGTTTTTTACAAAAATTAATAATAATTAATTTCTTAACATTTTCAGCATTATGCAAAACCAGCACTCAAAGAATGTGCTGGCTTCCATACAGCACTGCTTGGGTACTAGTAAAGCGCTTTTAGGGATCTGAGCTTGTTGATATATAGCAACAGTATTAGTCATTAATGGCCTTGAATTTTTTGTTGTGTGGATAAAACACAGTCCATTTAACTAAACCGTTAAAGAATATCCTTCTTTATTCAAGTAACATCGTAAATATAAGTCAGAAGTTAATATTTTGTGTTTTTTTCTTCTGGTTATACTACCATTTTTTAAATATTTGTTTCTACAAGCGCTTTACTAGTGCCCAGACCATATTTTATAAAAGTCAGTAATCATAGTTAAATTAGCCATAAATTCATTCTTTTAAACCAATCGGTTCAGTTTCCCAAAATTTTAAGTCAATCAGGGATTTAAATATCAAGTTCTTTTGAAGACCAACATGCATAGTAGACTTTTCTGGCACCAATGGTAAATTTTTGCCTAGCAATTAAAATTAGGAATGGTTGTTATTTACAGGTACTGTCTATAATGGTCTGTGTTAAACAGTCAATATTTGTAGTGCCCTTTAGTGGCTTTTATAAAAAAAAGGTTTGGCCATATCACAAAAACAATTCTTTCAACTAGTTATTTTCATTTTGCTTTTATTTAAAAGAATGGTATTGTTATAGATATCCTTAAATCGAAAATATAGCCAGGCAAATACAAAGAGATTAGATTTACTTGCTTTTCCATAAAAGGGGGCCTTCAAAGCAACTTAGTATAGACACCTAACTGTTTGTTCTTTATACATGTCCAAGTATTCTAAAAAGGTTCTCCATGTACGTGTATTGTAATAAGTATTTTTTCAATCAGATTATTTCTTTTAAACACCAGTTATTGCAACATATTCAAATTTACACTTATATTTACAAAGCATTATTTATTAATAATCTGTTATATTTCAAATTGTTAGATTGTTTTATAATTTATTGAATTTTTTAGATGAGAAATCTTTCCTGCTTGCTTCATTTGGTAAACTAGATGATGTTAAAAACAGAGTGGCAGAATTGGAAAAACAAATTGAGGTTCCATGTTTTTTATGTTTTCTTGTTTTTATTTGAGATGCATAACTAGACATTTAAATTTGGGAAATATTTAGACAAAAACATTTCTAAAATAAAGTTTTTAGTCTAACTGTTATCATGCTTCCATTTAAAAAGTTGTCATGTATTTTTAAGTTAGTTGTGTGCAAAGTGGTTGTTGCGAATACGATTTTATTTTTGTAGACTTATCTTGATAACTGCGAACAGTTGCGTAGAATGCAAGATGTTTCTGTTATTGAAGAATTACCTGAGATACGAGATAACATTGAGTTTTGCGAAAACATGGTTGATACATTGCAGGATGAGTTAAATGGATTACGCGGTAAATTGGTTTACTTTCCACGCATTTATTTTTGTTAATCTAAAAATTGAATATTAGTCCATAACATAATTTGTGATGTTTACCTAAAACCTGTTGTCTACCATGGTTGGGCATGTGATAAATTTAAATACACTTAAATGATTTCCAATGTCTCCTTTAGTAAGTAGTTTTTAGCAAGAAAATAACAGTGAAATGTTACTAGAGTGTTTACTACGAACATGTTGGATTGTGGCTTGCATTTAATTTTTGTAGATTTTAAAATGTGTTTGGAATTAAAATTAAAAGTTTTTTATGCAGATAATTTTAATCAGATTGCTTGGTCTTCAATGCTTTGAATGGACGTTTTGCTTAATCACAGAAGACGTTATATTATTTTTTCTGTCTTTAGAACCAATTATTTGAGCTAAAGTAAGACAACTTTATATTTTCAGTGTTTGAGATAATCTTTTACAAGAAAATTTTCACAAAAATGTGACCACAAATGAAGACTATATTTAATTTACGTTTTCATATACCTCCATGATGTCGTTGATTGGATTATTCTTTACTTTCATTACTTTATCCACAAGAGACGAATTGTACCGAGAATTATCAATAAATAATAATAATTGACTTGTAGAAAAACTTGTTAAACTGGGTGAAATTGATCAGGTCGATGGTATTCCAGATCCTGAAGTACAACTTACGAAACGTAAGAACAAACAAAAGAAAGTAATAGAAGAATTGATCAAAACGGAGGAGAGTTATACACAAGATATATCCTTGCTCGCAGATGTCATGAAATATTTGGAAGAAAACGAGGTTTGTTTTATACGAAGAGAGTGGATCATCTGTTTTTGTACTAACTTTATGAAAAACTGGTACATGTTACTAAATTCGCCTTGTTAAAATAAATCAGCAAATATTTGACAAGTCTATAATCGGAAACAATCATATTTTGAAGTTTTTATTTAAAGCTCTCTAGTTGGTAATTTGCTATGTTTGTGTAATCCTTTCTTAATTTTACACTCTTGGACAAAATGAGTGACTGAGAAAAAAGTTTTAGCGAGGAAAGCTGTTTTCAATTCCAGTAAAATATGTGCAAAATACCAACAATATTATGGAGTTTAAGAAAAGCAGTCAGTGATATTAGTGATGATCATAGAGACGACGTTTTGATAAGTGCCTTTTAAATTCTGGGTTTCACATCTTTTGTCACGATTTTCAAAATGTGAAATTATAAAAATTAGAAACATCAAGAACTGTGTGTACACCCAGAGTTTAAGGAGCAGACAAAAAATAAAGGAACTTATACTGTAGCCGTTTTTTTTTTGCTTTTGAGGTGCCCCAGCATGTTTTTATGTCAGCAATATTGACAATAGGCGAAATATTCTTTTGGAGAAAATTACAATCGTGTTATTATTTTATTTGTGGATATTTAGAACACGAGGGTAAACACAGAAATGTTGTTTGGGAACCTGCCATTGATACTTCACTTGTCCACACGACTTTTTACAAGATTTAAAAATGCTGATCAAGATGAACTTGATGTGAATGGTTTACCAAGCAGACTAGGTATGTAAAAAAAAGTTGAAGTGAAGTAAAACGTTTTGTTCCTACATCTTTGTGTTTATCGGTGGTATTCGAGTCGATTAATTGCTTTGAACTAAATAAAATACACGGTGTGCATGCAGAAAAGTTAAATAGGGATTACAGCCGCAGCTCCTACAGTCATAGTCTTCTAGAAAAAGAGACAGAGAAAAAGTTGGGTAAAAAAATGTCTTTTCCAATAGGTGAGCCAACACGTTTTAAGGTAATATCTGTACTTCGTTTTAGCATCATGTTTCATTGATATGGCAGCAGAAATGAAAGAATGTTATTCATCGTACTGTCATAATTATGAAGAAGCGATTGGATTGTTGGAAAAGGTTTGTTTTTCACTTACTTTACTTGCTTGTTCGTTTGCATGTTTTTGATTTCTATCTTTATGATTAGCCTGCTCAGTTGCGCTTCCTGGTTGGCTGTTTTTCACAGTGAGCCCAGATTGCAACAATAATTTGTGCAATGTATCAGAAACGTTGTTAGAGGTTCATCACAAGAGTTTGAAAAACATTTGAGAAAGTCAGTGTTTACGGAAAACCTTTTGTTTATGTAGAATTTTCACGAAACACGAAAGTTACTGACAAATTAGCTGTAGCTAGTAATAAACTTAACATACATTTTTGATTTGTTAGTCAAAATTGAGTCTTGTAATTGCTTTAAGAAGGTGTTGATGTGTATAACAACATCTGAAGGTGTTGATGTGTCTATGACAACATCAAGGTGTGGATGTGTATAATACACATGGACGCTATCATTTTTCTTTTAGTATGAAGAAGACATCTCTGTTTCTTCTGTACTTACAAATGCAGTCAAATCTGTATGGTAAGGCTGAAATACTACTTTTATTGTTTAATTTTAACTACATAGTAAATAGAACTGTCAGTATTTGACGCTAAAATATGGCGTATACTGCAATATGAATATTTGATGTATAAAGTTTTTAAGTTAGAGTTTTGTTTGTGAGATGACATAACCGTATGTCCAGTGTCATTCCATGTTTGGATGCTTTAACCTAGTGCACAACACATTTGTGTTGACGAATGTATAACAAAGTATGCTGTGACATTGTTTGTGATGGAATTTTAGCATTGCCAGTAGAGTTTATGTTGGGGGTGTTAGCTAGCATCTATTTTCCTGACTTACTCATTTTTCTCTGTCATCTAGCCAATGTATTTGTTTCTGAAAACCTACCTTGGAAAGTCAGCCAAAGATTCATTTATTGCATGTACATTTTTATTTTCTGATCATCGAAACATTTGAATTTAATAAGTTGAAATCATTGATCGACGTTACAAGGAATTACTATTGGGACAGCTGTTACGGTGCCGCAGAACTTCGATTTTTTTTCTCCAGACGCAACCATTTGCCGTCCTTTGGAAAACTAAAGAAAATTAACACCCTGATGTTATGCGCATATATCCTACCGTTGCTATATATACTGAAAATGTTGCCCTATTGGGATATTTGCATTCTTTTCATTATTTGTTTTCTCTTTTTTAGCAATGGAAGAGAAGCCGCACCCTTTATACTTTCTTCATTTCTAATCAAACCGGTTCAGAGGGTATTGAAGTATCCATTGTTGCTGTCAGAATTGAATAAGGTGAAAAACTCAACATCGAAAAACTTAGATAGTTAACTCTTTTTCCTTGCAGTTTGTTCATATATCTCTTTAAACATGTTATCTTACTTGATTTAGTCGTATAAAAGGAGTTTAAAGTATTAAATAATTTATCGGGTTACTGTATTAAATTAAAAAACAATCGCTGTCATCCAGATTTTGCTTCCGAACGACCTGCTAAAAACTAAAAAGTTCATTCGTCTTGGATGCAATTTATATAACTTTAATAACTTGGCTGAAAAAAACAGCAAAAATGCTGGAAAACAAAATTCAAAAATAAATGCAATTCTGTCTGGAAGGTGTTCCAGACAGGATGTAGTTATCACGTTATTTGAAGGGCATTTTTATTCTTTTATAAGGAGAACTTTATTTCGCACAAACTTTGAAATAGTGACCAATCAAACTACCAATAGCGTTTCAGCTTTTTTATTGGTAAACATACAATATTTCCATTTCCACTTCTCAATTTTAAATGGAAGTCACCCATTCACATTCGAGTTTCTTGACTTACTTGAAAGCTTACTACCACTGATTCAGGTAATTTAGATACTGTACCTCCTTAACTAATATCGTTTGCAGAGTATTTTGAAAGAGTCTTCGTTTTAGTCAAGTGTTTCCATTTAGAATCACGTTGGCGAAGGTTTAAGTAAAGAAGTTTTAAAAGAAGCACTCACCACTGTCACTGACGTTGCAACAGCTATCAATGAATTCAAACGTCGCAAGGATTTAGGTAAATTAGTCTCAAACATTGTTGAGATTAACACCAGATCATCACAACTGAGGAGGACATTCAGATGTGTACATCTTAGATTTTTCCCTTTATGTCTGTCTGTCTGTCTGTTCTTTAATGCTAACCTGTCATTAAGGTTTTTACTATTTTATTTTTCATAGTTCAAAAGTATCGTGAAACCGAAGATGGTATCGGAAAAAAAGTTCAAAAGTTAAACTGGCATTCTGTAGCGAAGAAATCGTCCAGAATAAATCAAAGAATTACACAATTCACTGGACTCAACTCACAGGTAACTTACACGATTCACTGGGCTCAAATTCCACCATTTGCTTGTTCCGTCATATTGTAAAGCTTGGCTGTTCTGTCAAATTCAATGCTTGTTTATTTCTTCCATGCTTTTTTGTCTTTCAAATTGTTCTTTCAAATGTTCCACACTTCTTGAACGTGTTTAGACTGTCGATGAGACGTTCAACGAGCAAGAAAAACGTTTCCGCGGGTTGGAAAAACTAATCAAAGCTGCGTTAAAGAACATCGTGCAATTTGTTGAAGAGTTTAAGGTGAGTTGATAGTAAGTCGTGTTTGCATGACGATTAGTTCACTCGATGTTTAGGTGGGACTCAAGGTCGCTGTTTTATTCCTCTTATTTTTAATCTTGTTGGAAATTATTCTTTAATAAAAATCAATAAATAAAATTACCTTGTGTAGCAGTCACCCTGGTAGGAAATACTTTACTTAAAAAAGTGTATTAAAGGATAATTACGTTAACCCAAATTTCCGTGAGATGTGCCATTTCCTGAAAGGTGATAAAAAATTAATTCCTTTAGCAAACATAATAAGAGATATTTTTTATTATTATTTTTACTTACGTAGGAAAGCGCCGGCATTGAGAAATTATGTGCAGAATCAATTCGTCAGTTCTATGATGAAGAAGTTGCACCTGAAGAAGTTTTAAAATATTACACAGTGGTCTCTATCATCGCTGAACAGTACTCCAATGAAACTGTAAGTTACACAGATTCTCATGCCCCCTCAGCATTTTCCAAGTACACGTATTGTAGCACCTTTGTAGTACCATTGGTGAATTTGACTCAGGATAAGATTATCCAGGTCTCATCAACATTTTTTTATAGTCAAGATCAGCATTAATCATTGGTTTCTTCACTACCATAAATGTTGAAACAACATAAGAACATGCACAGCTAGAAACGTTCTTTATGTTGCAGGTCACTTTTATCCAAGATCATGTCACAGAACCTTTGAGTCAGCTTGTGCAGTTGTTTCAAGGTCCATTTCGTCTCATACAGAAGAGAAATGATAAATGTCTCGATTATGACAGAGCAAAAAACAAAGCTGCCAAAGCAAAATACACGAAAGAGCGAGACAAAATAAACCAGGTAAGCACGACTAACTTTTATTAATCACTAACTTTTTTTATATATTATATTTCTTAAACTAAGAAGTGCAGCGTTAAAACTGGGAGAAATTCAAGTGTTTAAATTTCATAGTTTTTTAATTTAGAATATAAAGAAGAAATTTTTAAAACTAGAGCCTTCGTCAAATTTCTTATTTAAAATTTGTTTGTATTTTGTTCACACAACTCTTCTACAGCATCGTTGTGATTACGATAACATTGTTCTTTAACTCATAATTAGTGTAATGCGTACAGGAACTACCTTAATGACATAAATCTTTGCGATCACAAAATTTTAAGAAACTTATTTTTGCGATTTTGGACCAAACTCGCAAAAATTAATTCCGCAAAAC
Organism: Hydractinia echinata; assembly: GCA_030067915.1. NCBI lineage: Eukaryota > Metazoa > Cnidaria > Hydrozoa > Anthoathecata > Hydractiniidae > Hydractinia > Hydractinia echinata. The sequence continues at coordinate 254,229 of JASGCC010000117.1, forward strand.
ACACTTGAGGCTAGCTATTCGCAAAATTAAATACCGCAAAACTAAAGAATTTTGCCGCATTTAATAAAATTATCCATTCCAAATTTCAACTGGGGAAAGTTAATAAAGATGTAGAGAATCTTCATTTTTTATCTATTTTCTAGATCAATTATCGCATACGAAAAATAAACGAAATACGAAATCGCAAAAATTAATTCCGCAATTTTCTCCTATGAAGACATATTCGCAAAAATTAATTCTGCAATATACAACTTTTTTTAAGGCGTCAATCGCAAAAAAAATTTTCTGAGCGCAAAAAATTACGCTCTTAAGGTATACCCAATCGATCCCTTTTCAACCTTTACAAGTACTTTTTTTTCATTTTTTAGACTCAAGAGGAGCTTACTCTCAACCAAAACATCTATCTTGCGTTAAACACGCAGTTGTTAGAAGAGTTACCTACTTTATGCTATCATTGTTCGTCGGTTATAAAATATTGTCTCACCAACTTCGTGGAAGCACAAAGGAGATATTTAAATAAAGCCTTTGTACAAATGCACGATCTATGGCAGGTACGTGGTGATAACAAAATGCTCATTTTTTTAAAATAGAAAAGACCTCGGTTATGCAAGCGCATAATGTGTGTAATGTGCGTTGAGTATTTACATAAACTAAAAGATTTTGTTTTGTTTTATGTTTTTAGTTTTTTTATTTCTTTGTTCTTTTTTTTTTATTTCTTTGTTTGTTTGCTTGTTGTTTTTGTTTGTTTGCTTGTTTTTTTATGTTTGTTTGTTTGGTTTGTTTGGTTCACGAAAGTTTCTGTGAATAAATTTGCCTCTGCCTTTTTTCAGCTTCCCTTTGTTGTAAAAGATAGCGACACAATGGAGCGCCACCAGGAGCTCATACAAAAGGCCATGGTGCAGTTAGCAAGTCTGGCATTCATTCCAGCTAATTTACACAAAGATACAACAAGACGTAGTCAAACACAAGTTGTTAGCTCTGCCCTAGTGAAGGCGGTATGAATGATTTCCTTCTAATTTCCTTCTAATATTGTTGTCGTCGTTAATGCTGTTGTTGTTGTCGTCGTTATTGCTGTTGTTGTTGTCGTCGCTATTGCTGTTGTTGTTGTCGTCGCTATTGCTGTTGTTGTTGTCGTCGCTATTGCTGTTGTTGTTGTCGTCGTTATTGCTGTTGTTGTTGTCGTCGCTATTGCTGTTGTTGTTGTCGTCGCTATTGCTGTTGTTGTTGTCGTCGTTATTGCTGTTGTTGTTGTCGTCGCTATTGCTGTTGTTGTTGTCGTCGCTATTGCTGTTGTTGTTGTCGTCGTTATTGCTATTGTTGTTGTCGTCGCTATTGCTGTTGTTGTTGTCGTCGTTATTGCTGTTGTTGTTGTCGTCGCTATTGCTGTTGTTGTTGTCGTCGCTATTGCTGTTGTTGTTGTCGTCGTTATTGCTGTTGTTGTTGTCGTCGTTATTGCTGTTGTTGTTGTCGTCGTTATTGCTGTTTTTTTGTTCGTCGTTATTGCTGTTTTTTTGTTCGTCGTTTTGTGTGCATTTATTTCAACTAGTGTTCCATATATCGTATGTTTCTTTCTTTGTAGAGTTTTTTTGTTGATTTTGACGAAGCACCAGACTCGACGTCACCGACGCATCCGTTGATTGATCTTTCCAGCGACAACATTGACACTGTAGATCAAGCATTAACTGTAAGTCGTAATTTTATTTTCACGGAAAACCAATTTTGCACCCTTGATGTTAACAACGATCTTATTTGTTATGTTCATTCAGCATTTTTTAACTTCTCCCTTCTAGCTGAACATATCTATTGATAATTTTTGTCTGTTTAGAACATAGATCTTCCACCAAAACAAGATAGTGATGACTGTCATACAACTTGTGTTGTCAAGTTCTCGTTTGAGGCGGAGTGCGATGCCGAAATCTCTGCAGTGGAGGGCACAGTTGTAAACGTTCTGCGTAAATGTGACAAGACGGGCAACCCCGAGTGGTGGTTGGTGGAACAAAACGGACGAAAGGGTTACATTCCACAAGCGTTTCTGGGCGAAGAGAAAAGAACCCGGTCGTTTTCGGATTTAAACTTTTCTGTAAACGGACGACTAAAACAGGAACCGTTAATACCGATTCGGAACACATCAGATATTACGAATGCTGACAAGTCAGAGACAAGTCAGAACATTCATGTTTCCAACACAACTTCTGACGAAGGTGAGAATGTTTCTGTAGATTCTAATATGGTGAGCAACGTTATTAAAGCTGACAACGACAATAGACTTGATGTTGACTCTCGTTCTTTGATAAGTACTGCCTCTGACGTCGCACCTTCTTTCAAAAGTAGTGTAACCTCAGATGGAGAACCTGCTTATGATAATGTTTCCCACTATGCTGTGGAATACGATTTTGAAGCTCTCCATCAAGGTGAACTTTCTGTTAAAGAAGGAACCGTATTAACCGTCCTACAAAAATATGATCAGAAAGGTAACGAAGAATGGTGGTATGTTGAGTATGATGGCCAACAAGGTTATGTTCCACGCGATTATCTTGTTTTTGTGGATGAAAGTCAAATGTGTTGATGCATGTTTCGTCGTATTGTAGCGTCCTTCTCTTTTTGTATATATCGCGTCCCATCTTTCTTTCCGCCTTTTTTACATATAAAGTTTACGATTTAAGAACTTTATTAAGGTCTTCCAATTTTTCCTCATCAGATAGTTACACGTAAATTTAAATCAAAACTTACTTAAACAGATTGGAACTTAGTTTATTTGTGATATTATAGAGGTATACACCTGTACTTAGACGAATAAACGCCATCAGTTGTGAGTGTACAAAAACTCGTTAGCTAAATTATCTTTTTTACTGAAATTTTGTGTGTATATATAAAGTAAGCCTGTAATTTTTACCCCGCTTGTATTTTTATACTTACCTGCATAATTAGTAGCTCGTTATAAATTTGAATAAATTATTATTTACAATTATGATTATTTCACAAAAATCCAACTTAGGCTCATAGTCTATCTGTTTCAAAGTAAAAGGTTGAAACAGTAAGGACTAAGTTGGAAGTTGTTTATTGCACAATAAAATTGCAGTTTAGACGGAAATAAAAAAGTAGAAGTTGAATTATCTTTCTTTGGATGTAGGGACACTGACACGACCTTACATCTACGTCTTTTGAGCAAGTTGTTAATTTCTTTTACCAACGAGTATATATTATTGTCTAAATCTGCAGAGTTTAAATGAATTTTTTAATATATACATATGTTATTAACTTTTTTATGTTTTTTGTATTTAGTGATTGCCCTAGGTTTACAATGATAAAATGTTACCGTGAGCTTTCAAAAGTTAATGATTCTAACTAACTTGATTTTTTTTATTTGTAATGCAATATTTGACCCCACCTAATTTATTCACACAAGCCGCAGAAATAAATGTGTGTTTGGTTCTCTACAGAAGATCAACCTACTGGTGTATTTCTAACACAAAGCCATCTCTAATGCGTTCGTACCCGTAGCGCTTTGCGTAGTTTTAAATCCCCTGGGCTTACATTCCGGATACTTGCCGTGCTATTGATTAGGCGATGTATCGTTTGCTGCGAAACCAGGTTATTTTGAACTGTTTTGAAGATGAGAATATTTATTCTTTTTTCACTTTTAGCTAGCAAATAAGTGAAGAATGCACATTTCACATACGATTCTGTTGAATGTTTTACTGTCACTATAATAGCTGTATTCTATCTGTCACACGCAATGATGCCGTGCTGAAAAACGCACGAAATAGCGATCCTACGATGGGCAAAAATCTAGGTACCAGAGGATCTGTGGATTCCTCCACGCGCAAAGGACTAGTGGTTAAATATTTTGTCATACTTATTAAAAAGGTAGCTACAACTCTGAAAATATTATTGGGAAATTGCACGTTTTTTATGTCATTCTCGAAATGGACAAACAGTTAGGCTGTAATACTTTTATTTTGGCAGGGATGTAGGCCGAGTAACCACGTCGAAAATACGCTAGCTGCACTTTAAGCAATGTCCGCATTATAGAGCAATTCGCTCCACCACTCGGGAATGTCAGAAATCGTGGAATTGGGGCGTGCTAACGTAAGCAAAAAATAGCTCTTTAAGATTTTTGATCTAACCAAGTAACGTATGTTTGACAAGTGTAGTTTAAGATGTTCAGAGTGCGTGTTACTTCTTTGATTGTGGTTGCGATCTTTGAAATTCCGCCTACTTACAGCTATCCAAAAATCCCGTTTTAAACTTTAATATTAAAAAAATATTTACAATTTGAAGATTTTTGTTAAACAAATTGTGATCATAGCGCGATTAATTTTTTTTTGCAAATGGAAATTTCCATAATTTTTATGTAAACCCCCTCGCTTCTCTCGAGCTCCCCCTGCACCCCATCTGCGCATGCGCCAAAAAAAGTCACGGCAACCGACAAATCTGACGTCATCCGACAAAATCTGCGCATGCCTAAAAATTCAACGATATCCGACGTCATCCGACAGAAATTATGTCGGTTGCCGTCATCATGCGCAAGTTGAATAAGGGAAATCAAAAAAAAAAAATTATTGATGAATAAAATATGTATAAATAAATGAATGCATCAGAAATATCTGTTAAAGAATTGCATGATGGTCTTACCGATCTAGAAGAGGCTAGGACAATCAGAGCTATTGAAAAGAATCCCTATGTACTTGCGGTTATATTGGATAAGTTCAAGACACAGGAAATGTGTACCAAGGCAGTTGAAAAAAAGCCCCATATGCTCGAGTATGTTCCCGAACATTTCAAGATACAGGAAATGTGTACCAAGGCAGTTGAGGAGTATCCCCTGGCGCTCGGGTATGTTCCAGATCGATTCAAGACCCAGGAAATGTGCCATAAGGCAGTCGAGGGGGTTCCCTGGAGCCTCGGGTATTTTCCGGAACATTTCAAGACACAAGAAATGTGTAACAAAGTAGTTGAATGGGATCCCGGAATGCTCGCGTGTGTTCCGAATCATTTAAAAACGCAAGGGATGTGTACCAAAGCCTCCGAAAAATACTCTTGGATGCTCAACCATATTCCAGATTGCTTCAAAAACCAAGAGATGTGTAATACAGCCATTATGTTTGAACCTTATATAATAAATTATGTCCCAGACAGATTCAAGACTCAGGAAATGTGCAACAAACTCGTTGAAAAAAAAGCATATATGATCATGTATTTTCCAGATTGCTTCAAAACGCAGGAAATGTGCAATAAAGCAGTTGAAAGGGATCCCTTGAAAGCTCACGGGTATTCCGGATTGGTTCATTACGCCTCAAATTTTTAAAAAAAATGAACATCTCTCAAATAATTTCAATTCACAGATCAAGACTACGTATCGCCAGCGGAAAGCACAGAAGTCTAAAATTAAAAATGAACTACTCCCGATAACATGGCATCCAGCTCGATATTGGGATTGGTGTATGCCAGAGGACGAGAAGCAAGAGATTTCAAAATTGTGGGAGTAATCGTGATTTGAATCAGGGAAATATCCTCATTCAAAAAAAATATTGATAAAAAATGTTTATATAATAAAATGAGTTGGCTTAAAAATGTTCCAAATCAATTCAAAACCCAAGAGATGTGTAATAAAGCAGTTGAAAAAAAGCCCGAAATGATCGCATACGTTCCGGATAGGTTCAAGACCCGGGAAATGTGCAATCGGGTGGTTGAATGGAATCCCAATATGTTGGATTACGTTCCAGATCGATTCAAAACCCAAGAGATGTGTAATAAAGCAGTTGAGGAGAACCCACGTTCCCTCGCATATGTTCCACAACCTCTAAAAACAGAGGAAATGTGCACCAGAGTCATTAAGGATTATCCCAGTCTGCTCAGGTATGTTCCGAATCAATTCAAGACGCAGGAAATGTGCAATTGGGCTGTTGAAGAAGAGCCCTATATGCTCGCGTATGTTCCCAATCATCTAAAAACAAAGGAACTGTGCATCAAGGCAGTCGCAAAGAAACCCCTTATCCTCAAGGATATTCCGTATCGATTCAAGACTTAGTATATATGCACGAGAGCCGTTGCAGAAGCTCGATTTGTGGATGGTGTATTGAAAAAAAAAATATATATAATAAATGAAGCGACAACAATCAACACTCGACATGTTTATAGGGACGGCAATCACAATATTTATAACTGGCATTGGTATATCTCTACCGCTTATGACCATAGCTCTCGTACAAGAAAGCGAAAGAGAGAAGGAGAATGATAGATTGATTAAAGACCTGGGGGATAGGGTTTATGATTTAGAGAAAGAGTAATGATGCAGCAGGATTTTATGGTTCTTCTGAATCATAAGATAAACGATGAAAGAACAGTGTGATGATTGTGAATATGTGCTTGATGAGTATATTATCAGGAATACACTTTATATAACGGTGGTTTTTGTAAGTGTTTGAGCAAAAAATAAAAAAAAGTATTGATAATTTTTTTTATATAAATAAAAGAGCATGTTGAAATTTGGAGACAAAATTATTAAATCAAAAGAATTTTACAGTAATATAACACCACTAAATATCGAAGATGTTAAACTTGAAAACCTTGTGGTGAGTGATTCTATACCTGCAAACAAAGGTAAAGATGAAAGGTTTGTTATTGGATATCATGACCAAGACGGCAACCTATCCCCGTTACTAATAAAACCCCCTAAAAAAAATCTACTCTCAGGGTGTTTCTCAATATAGTCAGAATTTAGCGTTCACCATGTCGTTCGATCTTGGTGATTATCCTGAATGGTTGAGTAAATACGACGAGATCTTAAAAAAAGTGGAGTGGGAAAGTGGGGGTTACTTCACCAACATAGGTGTGAAGAAAGATCGTTATATTAATCCTAAACTCAAGGAATGGGAAGATAAAATTAGAACAAATTTTCATAAAAAAAGATACCCGAGGAATCTTGTGAATGTACGGCAATCATTAAAATAGGAAGTATTTATAAGCAAGGCTCAAACTATTACATACAAACCTACTTGGAAGAATGCAAATATAAAGAGGTTGAAAGGTATGGCGCTAATTATTTGAGTGAATCTGAGGATGATCTCGATGACGAGAGTTTTAGTGTGTTGTAGTATGTAAAGGTTTATATAGTTGAGAAGAACTATATGAAATAAATGAACGCACTTCGAAAAGAAGCAAAATTATTGAAAATTTCTCGTTATTCTACACTGAATAAGGAAGATCTTGTTGAGGCAATCCGCGAAATCAACACAAAAGCAACGCAAACAGATGGTCCTTATTGTAAACCTTGTGTTGAAATTGGATATGAAAAAAATCTTGAAAAATATTTGCCACAACTCGCTAAAAATCGCGACGTATAGTACATGATGGCGACCTACTGATCGATGCAGAGACTGGTGTAGTTTTGTAGGAAATATATTTCCTATAAGAGTCGCAGACTGCGTTAAGCAAAACGCAAAAACTTATGCTCTATGCTTCTGCAGAGCCGCTGGGCGATATTGAATAAGCAGGCGGGGAATCTAAGTACTGCTGACATGCTGTACAGATTGAAGTTTTTTTAAAAGTTCCTCTTGACCTTCCTGTCTGCCCTTTGCAACTAGCTGAGCACGTTCCCGCTCATTGATATTATTGACGATACGTTTAACTCGTTGCCGTATTTGCTCCTTTAGCACCATATAGCGCTGTTTTTCTTGCATGATTAGACTGAATTCATAATCACTGATAACACCATTTTCGATTGCCTTTGATATAAAATCAACTACAGAATTTAACTTTGATTCAGCAAGCAGTCTTATACTTTCATGCTTCTGAGCCTTTACATTTAGCCTCCTTGAAGTATTTCTCAGACCAGCCTGCCCAATTCCCATGGCTATCGCGATGCCTCCAATGGCAATACCTAGAGGAGCTCCAAATCCTGTTGCTAATGCACCAATTCCAATTCCTGTAGTGATAACATTTACACTTAATAGTCCATGGTCACAATAGCGAGCCCAAGTGCCATGCATCTTGAATTTTTTTGCAAGTCCATCCCGCTCTTTGATCTCATTGCGTAGATACTGTTCGATCTCTTCAATTTTTTTTAATCTGTAGACCTGACTTTCATCATCCTCAGGTGCACTTGGTGATAGGGTCGGATATAATTTCATACTATCCATCTCTTTTATTATATTATTCTATAAGCAAGTGCATCGTGATTCCAGTAAAAGCTACAATTTTTTCAGGGTGATATTGATCGGTCAGCATGAACTCGAGCCTATCCGTTGAACCTTTCAAAGGAAGGTAGATTGGTGTGTCAAAATTCCAAATAATCATATCTCCCCAAGCATTCAATTCCTTTGTGGGAAGCATCACGAGAATTTTTGATTTTTTACCATCAAGCAAACAATCATCTTCATCTAACTGAGGGCATATTAAACTTAGTCTCTGGTAAACATCGGTCATGTAGTATACATCAAAGTCACCTTTCGTATAATTTTTTCCGTCAATAGGGTCATTCAAACCCATGAGCTCTTGCAGTGTTCTGTTCATAACAACTTTAAATCCGTCATTTACACGAAGTCGGCAGTACCCATTATTCAACACAAATATCTCTGCCTTAGCCTGTTTGTTGATAATAGCTGCCAGATCCTCGATCCTGTACAATCCTTTAACGATCTCGATCCGGGTAACAAGCTGATTAGACGCCGCTTTCCAGATAGTAAAATCATTATCATTAAAAAGATTCAACCAGGTAGCTCCAATACTGATCGATTTTAGAGCGATTCTCGTGCACTGCCCCAGGTAGTCGTCAAAAATCGTAGGGTTATCGATATCAGTGATAAAGAGTTGTTTCATGTTTCTTATAATAAGAAAGATGAATATCCATTCGTATAACCCAAACGCAAAGTATGCACCAAGTCATGGGAGATATCTGGAACGTCTTAAAGGAAATGACCTTACGGTGCAGAACATCGTTATTGATGATGGCAGCGCGGAACATGGTTCCAAAGGTTCCTCTTTCACTGTAAAATTTCCAGACATTTTTGTTGATTATGAATTCCATTCTGGTACGAGCTCACTAGTAAAGGAGTGGAACAGCCACCCTTTCAGCCTCTGGTCTACGCAACTTAATTTTGCTGCTTATTGTGCAACGTCCGCCTGCAGTATATCCATGCAACATCTAAACGCTGAGATGCCAATGGTTCGTGCAGTGTATCGCTTCCACGCTTATTTTCAAATGCGTAAAATTTTATCCCAACTAGAAATTTCCCTACCTGGTTCGGCCAGATTTCGACGTTTAAACAACCCATTCAACCAACAAAAACTGCAGCAATTGGCCAAGGAATTTGGAGTGTCTGGTGGTGAACAGAATTGGAGAAACGAAACCATTTTCAGTAGTTGGCAACTTCATCGCAAAGACTATCCTGGTTCAGGACCCAGTTATTTCGATGAAGACTCTTGGAGTCGCTGGATTATTGAAACGAGTCAAGGTCTTACTCGCATTGGCATCGAACGCTTATCGCAAAGTGTGAGGTTTTATGCCTATTTAATTCTCAAAAGCCAGGCGAGAACGAAATCTGGTATAATTGGAAAATAAAATTTTGATCAGCAAGAGTATTTCTCGATTCGTATAAATCCGAAGATAAATGTGAAGAAGGTTGATAAGACCCCGAAGCCTGTTGAAACCTTGATGAAACATCGGGCACCACAGGTGAGTCGCACGACATCTGAAGATATGCCAGCAATACTCCCTAAGCACGAGAAGCACAGGGTGGAGTCGCAGACTGCAGAGCAACATGCGGACAACAAGGCTGTACTAGTTACAACTGGAATAGGTATCATCGCTTATATCTGGCTCAAAAAGTAAGAAAAGTCTTATGTGTGCAAAACACATACGACTTTTTATTTACGATCTTTTGCCTTTCCTACTACCCATGTAGCCCACAACAATCGCAACGGCACCTGCAATTACCATGTATAGGTGCCTAGCCATAAATTCAACAACTTTTGCCGCCACTCGAAAAAAGAAGGATACTACCGTCCCTATGATTCCAGGAAGCGCAGCGCCTGCTTTCCCGGCCAGGTACTAATACTAAATTTTCCAAGTCTTTCAAGTTGTTTTTGAACAAACCCTTCACTACCACCGCTTCCTGCCGCTGCAGTACCAGCTACAGCTCCACCTGTAACTGCCAGCACAATGGTGGATATAAGTAAACCAACAGCGGAAACAATACTCGCTATAGTAATCCCCTGCTCTTTGAATAAAATCTTGAGTTTTTCAATCAGAGATGTGTCATCTCCTGTGATTTTCATCAGCGTCTCTTTAATAGCGGTGAGCTGGCCTTGAATCTTGGATGATAGTAAACCATGCGCTTCTTTTGCTTCTGTTTTTTGATCCTGTAGATTTTCAATCTCTTCCCTGGCCTTTGCAATATCTGTGTTCCAAGTATCTATCTGCTCCTCAGACATCCCAGGCAGTGCTTTCTTCGCTTCAAGCCCCTTCACCTTAGCCTCTGCTTTTCCAATCTCGGCGTCATAATAAATCATCTTACTTGTCAATAGTTTCAAGTTCCCCTTTATGGTTTGAAGTTCGAGGTTGAGCCCTTTTCTTTCACTTTCGGTAAAGGCTTCGCTACCAGAAGTTTTCGAAAACCTCTCCGTTTCATCCACAACCTTATTAAGTAATGGCTCCATTTCTATATCGTCCGCCTTGTTAGCCTGAGCAAGCTTCTCGACGCTTTTATACTTGCCCAGAAGGTTTTTGGCTTGGACCTTGTCATCGTCGGTAAACCCCTTAATAGGTGTAGCATCGCCGGTAAACCCTTTATTAGGTGTGGTATCGTCGGTAAACACTTTATCATCGTCGGTAGTATTGTTGGTAAAGCCCATGGCTTCCAGACGAAAATTGGTTAAATTTCTTATTATCGCACTAGTTTTACGAAACTCAAGCCTACCGTCTCTTTTTCGTATATACACTTTGTCGGTTATATCTTCGCCGTTAAGTTTAAGCTGACCTAGTTCCATTCCAAATTTATGATATTGTTTCACATTTTTCTCTGGCGTCCTCTCAAGTGCCTCCTGAAGACGTTCGTAAAGATCGTCGATCTCTGATTTTTTTAGTTCCCCTCCCTGACTTAGTTTGGTGTTTTTCATCTCTATTTCTTCAGATGTTGGCGTCGAGCTGGTACCAGGCTGGGCAAGGTCGTCAGGTCTACTGAAAGAGCCATCATCAGGATCATCTGGAATATTTTCCTCATCTGTAAAACCGTCTCCTGGTTCATATGTTGGATTATACATTTATTTTAAACAAAAATCAACTAATAATAAAGTAGTAGCATGACTAATATATTTGGAAAAACACTTGATCCTTATGCGGAGATGAAAACGTTTTTTGCAATGAAAGGGAAAAAGCAGCGTGTAAAGGTGAGCCACGTGCCATCTACGATCAATCAGCTTGTATGTGGATGTTCCCAACATGGGGCAGAATGGTGTCATTTTCCCAGGGAGCCTTCGGTTATTGTTTGATCTGGAGCTGACCGGCACAAATACGAAACGTACTATCGTTTCAAATATTGGGAAAAGTCTGGTGCAAAACCTAAAAATCACACTTAATAGTAATGAGGTGCAAAGTATTAACGACTACAGGGTGCTGGCTGTTTATAGGGATCTCTGGCTCTCTAAATTTGAACGCGAGAACAAATTGATTCAAGAGGGTATCAACCCAAATGATGGTACGGTCAGAGCACTACAGGTTAAGGCAAGCGATTATGCTGGTACTCTCGAGGAAAAAGCGATCGCTGCAGCTTATGGTAATACATTTTGTATTCCCCTTGGAAAAATGTTTGAATTATTCAGAGACCTACCCTTCTACCAGCCTGGGTTACATGATAGATTGCAGTTTGTTCTCCATTTTGCATCGTATGCGGAAAGGATGGAGGTACAGCGGCTTCAGGATCTACTGCAGCAAAAGCGGCAGATGCTACATATAAGATTACCAACATTGCACTGGAATTTGACAAGGTGAATCACGACGAGCTTGCAAGTGCAATGGTATCACGGTACAGTCGTTTAGCACTACCCTTTGAGAGAGTACTTCGAAGCAAAGTGATCACCATGAAGAAGGAGGATACCAGTTATAAACTTCAAATTGACACCCCTGCGAAAAGTTTGAAAGGAGTTTTGCTAAACATGACTCCACGGTGACGATAGGCCAGTTCATGACTGAGAGATATGCACTTTTTGTAGATTTTCGTTCATCTCCTGATCATAGTCTGCATGGTAGTGGGAGACCTTTGCAAAGATTGTCGGACGGTATAACTCTGCATATGACGAAGAAAGTCGACGGAACTGGAGATATCCGCTGCTACGTCTATCTTCTCAGTGATGCTCAATTGAATATTCTGGATGGTAGGTTTCATAGCGTTGAGTGTTGAATCCGGTAGGGGAACAAGTTCCAGTCGCAGATCGCTTTCAAATAAATGACGACTCAAATAGATATAGTGAAAGAGTCCCATACGGCGATATTTACAGGACCAACATCTTGTGGGAAAACACAACGTGTCCTTGATCTCCTCGAAACTGAATACAAGAAACATTTTGACAATATAGTTATCCTCTGCCCAACTATACAATGGAATAGCACTTACCTCGAGAGATCCTCGCTTTGGCAAGATGACTATGTGTTTCTGATTAATCCCAAGGATCAACTTTTTGAATGGATAGAAAAATTATCGTCGCTGCTAGCTGGCGAAGATACTCTGTTCATTATCGATGATGTGATAGCAGACGAGAATCTCGATAAAACTCGTGGAGCATTGATACAGCTCGCTGTGTCTGGAAGGCATCGAAGGCATCGAAGGCATCGAAGGCATAGTTTATGGGTGCTTACACAGAGATATAAGAAAATGCCAATAACGGTAAGGGACCAGATGAAGATGCTTTTTGTATGGTACCGAAAGAATCGGAAAGAATTTGATCTCATTCACGAAGAAAACGATGTTATTTCGACTAAGGAAGAAATTTCCAATATCAAGGCTCAATTGAAAAAGTCAAAACATGCGTGTTTGTATGTGAGATAGGAGCACCCTAGAAGCTATAAAATTCTTGAGTGATTAGTTTTATGGATCGATTTGGTCCATAAAACACCGCTATTACTGGTTTCGGGGGGGGGGGGGGGGTGTGGACAAGTCTGGGTACACCCCCCCCCCCCCCCCGAGACCAGTTTTACTGACAGAGCCTGGTCTTCCGGAGGTATTGTTTTTCTTGTCCATACAAAAAAAATTCGGATTCCAAAAAAATAACAAGATAAAAATGTCTCTTATAATGGTTGATTATTTCCAAGGAAAACAAGTCCGATCCTTTTATGTCCAGGATAAAGGTCAATGTATCGTTGCATCCGATGTGTGGAGATCCGTAGGATACAAGCGAGGAGCAGGAGTGAAAGCCATTCTGCGACTCGTTCCTAAGAAGTATAAAATGCGGCTAGGTAACGCTTTCGCTGACCTCAAGGAGGTAGACAGATCTGTATACCTGCATTCAGACACGGTTTTATTGACGGAACCTGGCGCTTATACCTTTCTCTTGAGATGTGGTCAACCTGAAGCAGAACCATTTATGGAGTGGGTCGTAGAAGAGGTGTTACCCAGAGAAATGCGAAAACTTGCTGGGATTATTGAAGAAAAAGATACGGCTCTGGCACTTCTTGAAGATAGAGATAGGCAACTTGTGGTGCTGGAGGACGATCTTGAGGATAAAGATCGACAACTTGCAGTACAGAGCCAAGAAAATGCGGTCCTTCGACAAAGACACGTACCGCACCGAGTTCTTATTGATACAGTTCTATGTGTAGTCGATAAAAACGATCCTCACGAACAGGGAAAGACTGGCAGACATGATCACTACATGATCCGATGTCAGCGTAAACAGCTCACGAAGAGAATAAACCTTCTAAGAGGGAGGTACCCTGATATGGTAGTAATGGAACCAGAATGCGACGATCCTAATGCTGTTCATGCCTGGTGCAGATTCAAAGAAGATGTTCTTGGTACCGATAACTTTCGGCTGAACCACTTTACATTACCTGATGAAGATACGCGGCATCGATATGATGTAAGCAGCGATGCTCCGCGCGTTGCAAATTTTGTAACTTTTTGCAAGTTTCAAAAAAATGCTTGCCGTTTGACCGCTATGGATGGAGAAAAAAGTAATCGAATAGCATAAAGCATAAAAACAAATATGGAAGCATACGTACAACAACAACAATTTACGGATCACTACAATAGCTCTGTACCTGTGCTGCAATGTTGTATTAGGGCAGCGTCACTTACCGGTTATTGCCCGCAATGCTTGGAAAAATTTTAGATTTCGAAATGGAATATACTATGAAGGATTTGAGTATATGGACCCAATTGATGAAGATGAAAAGCTGTTACACAGAGTAGCAGCAGGCGAAAAAGCATGGGCAACATTCGCAAGACTTGAGATTGACATGGAGTTAGAAAATGATATAAAACGTCTAGGGCTGCATATGGTTAGTGCGGATGTGAACAAATACGGTGTTATCTGTTATGAGGTAATCAAAAATAAAGAAGCAGAGCTATCAGATCTAGCAGACTTGGAAAAGATAGGCGACATCCTAGACGTTCCTATACCAGATAGACGGCTGGTTGATATCAACCTTGATAACGAGCCAAATGTTATTAAAGGAATCGTGTATGGATACCCTTTTTATACCTTACATCCTTATGATTATCTACGAGATCCAGCTGAAGATGATCCAGATGAAGATGATTGGGATGACGATGATGATTGGGATGACGATGATCAGGATGACTAATTAATGCATTACATTATTCAAATTTTGTTCATCCAGTATATAGAGTCTAATTTGTTGATCAAACACACTAGACTACATATCACCATTCTTTTACATAGTCCGGAGGTATTTCGACATCTTCTGGTACTACCATTAATTCTTCTGCAACAAAACTACGTTCGGGTCCGTTTTTCACATAATACAAGACACGACTATTAGGGTCCGCTACAATACGATCCAGTCTATACGTCCTTTTACTCCAAAAAGCGTCGGTTGCACGTCTCCTTGTATCTCCATGCTCTTCTCCAGGTTGCAACAAATATAAATACAACCCATCCTCTGGTAGTGGTTTTTCCTCCGCGTATTCTTCGCTTTTCACAAGTTGTACATCCTCCAGCTTGATGGCTTTTGATGGTTTCATTCCAACCATTGCAGTCTTGGTATTATTGAGATTCTTCACTGTAGTGTACAGGTGTTTCACCCATATTTTACTTGGCTCCTCAATGACTAACTCTTGCGCGTCTTGGGGTTTGAAAAGTCTTTCCGCAAGCACTTTGTTATAAGATTCTACAAAGGCTGTAAAGGTGTGATGATATTTGGTTGTAGCTCGTTTAATCTCCACCCCTTTACCTTCCAAAAGTTTTGTTACATCTGATTTAAATTCTGAACCATTATCACATTGAAAAATTGTAGGATAGCGTAAAGGTCCCTTTTTGTAAATATCCTGCATTCTCTCTGCAACCTCACTAGCTTTTTTCGTTTTTAAAGGTCTCGCTACCTTATATCTTGAAGCGACATCGATCCCCGTCAGGATATATTTAAAAACATTCCCACCAACTTTGTCATGTGGCATATACAACAGATCAAACGATCAAACTGATGCATTTCATTCGGTTTTGTGATAGTAAAATGGGGATAATCTTTTTTGGCCCTCGAATATGTCGTAGCCATAGTAATTGCCGAGCCAGCCAATGTTTGACTTTCTTTTTGGATAGTCCACTCTCCTTAGCGAGCAATTTGATAGCTTTTCTACCAACCCAAAGATGTTCTGGGATGTAGTAAATACTACTCAATTTTTCTGCATCCTCCTCTGTTACGATATGGGCAGCTACCTGTTTTGACTTCTTTACTTTTGACATGTTTATTACATGTTAAAAATGTGTATTTTTTGCTAGCGTAGTCTGCGACTTTATTACAAATATTTATACGCTGCAAACCCCAAAAGAGCTAGAGATCCTACAATGAACGTGATTTCACCGTCCTGTTGATGTTTGGAAGGTACATAAAAATCTGAAAGTTTTGGAGCTTTATCGATCGTGGCGATATAGTATTCTCTCATCCCTTCATCAAGAGCTTTCAAATCCTCCCCAGCTTGCCTCTTCAGCTCTCTTTGATGGTTATACCAATCGATTTTTTCTTGTCTGTCGCGGACCCATTGTGCCCGAGCAGCCTGTATAGCTTTATCGTGCCTCTTTCTCTCTTCTTCTCCATTTCCCCGAAGCTTGCTAAATAAAAAATCTGATCCTGAGAACGCTAGAGCATTAATTATTGCCCCTATGTTTTTCGCAGTATCTATATGTCCTTTCAAAGCGTTCATGTACCTAGACCAAGTCATCTCATTTTGCTTCTTTGACATACCTTTGCACGAAAACTTTGTACCCTTTTTACTTTCCACGAAATAGCATTTTGCAGTCAACGCAATCATCCTAAACCCTATAAATTCTGGTTTTAATAACCCTCCTGTTCGTTTCGAGTAATCATCCGTCACCATATTCAACTTGCGCATGATGACGGCAACCGACATAATTTCTGTCGGATGACGTCGGATATCGTTGAATTTTTACGCATGCGCAGATTTTGTCGGATGACGTCAGATTTGTCGGTTGCCCTGACTTTTTTTGCGCATGCGCAGATGGGGTGTAGGGGGAGCTCGAGAGAAGCGAGGGGTTTACATAAAATATACACATGATTTTACGTAGTAAAAAGGGGGGTGTCGGGGGAGCTCGAGAGAAGCGGGGGGTTTACACCTGTACCCCAAAAGTATGGTTTCAACCATCCACCCTATCTACTAGTGTATTTATACCTTGTCATGTGGAATATACCTTGGGGACGAGGTTGCTGTTATAAGTTATATTTTTGAAAAGTTTTATTTTTTTTATTATTATTATTATTGTTATTTCGCCGTTAAAGAATTTCAAAATGTTATAATATAGAATATAGAAATATGTGATTGTATATCCTTAGGTTCAGCTAGGGTAGTTTAAAGTGGCAAGAGCAAGAAGAAAACTGTAGTAGTCTTATTACCAGGCTCCTATAAAAGGTTAACAAAGAAGATACGGATGTCGTGAGATTTAACTGTTTTGTGATCTAAAAAAGTTGTAGTTCATTGTCAGTAGATAATAGTTTACGTTTTAGTTTCTGTTTGAATTGGTGAAGGGTTGAAAGAGTTTTCATGTCGCTGTAAAGGAATTTGTTTCATAGTTCAGGTCCTCTAATCGTTCCTAGCGCATATTGTCTCTTTTTTACATCAGGACGGTGAGATCAACATGGCCCTGGAGGAGGCCTCGCCCCGTGACCCTCAAATCGTGAATTATTCGATAGGCGGCTTCGCCTACGGTAACGAAAGTCTAGCCAAACGTCCTGTAACATCACCTATTATTGTTTTAAGAGAATTTTCATCGTGTGATTAAGAATTATGGTAGCGGTGATAAACCCACAATACGCTGGACGTCAACCCGACGTTACAGAGGAGAGTTAAACCTAAACTTTTGACACCTAAATAGTTAATACCGTAAAAATTCATTTTTTGGAGAATAAAAAGTATTTTTGGACTGACTTGTCGTCTACATGTTTTAGAATGAATGTTGTAATATCAAAGATTAACAATATGTAACTAAATATTACATTGTTGAAGTTTGAAGTTTAGACAGGGGATGGCCAAAATCTGAACGTGGGATTGACGTTGAGCGTGCATTTTTTGATTTGTAAGTTATACCCAACCTCGTTCCCAGGGCATTTTGCCCGTAATAACGGCTCAGGAGCCACAAGACCCTGGTGACGAGGTTGAGTTATACCTTATTTTATTGTACACTGTCGCCATCCTAAAAAGTAGCTAGCTAACCTCGTTTCAAGCGCCCTCTGTTTTATACCGGGACGGCAACGAGATATGCTCATCCCACTGTCCCTATGTTAAAGAAGCGACAACAGGCTGGAAAGGATGTCACAAATTCAACATAAACGTAGAAAGGTATATAAATTCACATTAGACAGTCTCGTACCCAGTGTTCATATGACAACAGGGATAGAAAAACAAAAAGGGATAGATGCAAGGTTTCTTATCAGCTTTTTTGTTTTATTTTTTAAAAGAGAGTTAAACTAATACAATAGCTATATCATTGTTCTCAAAAGATTCAATTCTAAACATTGGACTCGCTCAATCATATTTTAAATGTTGAAACACGACAACTATCCCATTGTGGAAATTAGGGTCGTTTGATCTAAGTACAGTTTGATCTCGTTTATTAAAACTAAATGTATAAAAGAAAGAAGAGGACTCGCTTAATTAACTTAATTGTATACTATTTTGTGGATTAATATATAGCCTGTAATTTTGTTAAAATAAAATTAAAAGTTAAAAAGTAAAGCACAGAAAAAAAAAAGAAAAAGCGAAAGAAATGTTTCCCATTTAACACTCCACCGCTGAGTTTCTAAGTCTTAACCAGATGATATTTATAATTGATAAAAAGCGGCTACACCGGAGCGTAATTAATGATACAATCAAGCCAGATGTTGTTTTTCGTAGCATAGCTTTGATAAAACGAAGATATTATCTCTTCTTTCTGGGCGAAAATAAAAGAAGAAGAAGAAAAAAGATAATTTGTCGAATTTGTTGAGTGAGTGCAGCCTAATTTGATTTCCGTGGAATATTTTCCCAACTTTGGTTTTCTTTCAATCCTCTCTTTGTTTATATTTTATTTTTGTGCAGTTAGTCCTTTTTGTTACTTTTTTATTGTTTTCAACTCCTTTACAAAGATCTATATTTTTATTTACAATCTCTCATATTTTTTATTTAAGATTCAACTTTTCTACCCATTCTCATTCTCTTTTTTTCGATACACTTTTTTAATTCGAACTTATGGAAGCCATTTTTAATCGCTTAACCATCTCTTTTGACTAAGGAGTACGCAAATAATTGAGAATATCGTTAGTCAGCCAAATTAACAAGACGAGTTTAAATTTTAGCTAGTTTTAAAGCAAGAACTGCTTGTTAATTTTTGAGTTTTTTTTGTTTTTATGGTGAGTTTAAAAATAAAAGGTAGAAGTTGCATCCATCCCAATGTTAAAAAACC
Organism: Hydractinia echinata; assembly: GCA_030067915.1. Lineage (NCBI taxonomy): Eukaryota > Metazoa > Cnidaria > Hydrozoa > Anthoathecata > Hydractiniidae > Hydractinia > Hydractinia echinata. Next base: position 273,357 of record JASGCC010000117.1, read on the forward strand.
TAGAAAGTCCTGTGGACGAGGTTGCCTGGTAAGTTGGTTGCAGTAGGTTGCATAGTTTTTATTAACTTATAAAAATCGTTCGCAGCGTGTAACAAGGTTTAGGCCGACATGCAACTTATAATTTCAACCTGGAATAACACATCCAGCTAAAATTCAGATTTTCTTATAAAAAATAAGTCAAAATACGCTAAATTAAATCCACGCTAAATTTAATAGCTGTTCTGTATTTTCATCCATTCTGATAAACTTAACAAGCTTGAAATTCCAGTTTAGCGGTTTTCTTTTTTTCTTTTTTAATTTTATTGAACATGAAATAAAAGAAGTCTTATGATAACACTCCTGTCTTGTGACTAATAAATTTTTTGTTTATTTTTAAGTCTGACTATGAGATAATTCGAAAGTTTGTCCATTTCATGTCAAAATATGAGAAAGACGGCTGACATATATTTCTCATAAATATATTTGCGGATGAGATATGCCGATATTATCATATTTTATTCTCTGCAACCGTAAACGTTATATTTCTTATGTAACGAGCGCGCATGCGCATTACTCATGTTTACAAGGTAGGTCAAAGTGTCTAGTGTCTTTGTTCTCTTAAAAAAATTATAATGCATGTAAGTCTTAACTATTATTTAGCAGTGGTCTTTTTGACGGTTGCAATATATATATATTATCGACCTATTTCAAGAATTGAAAAGTTTATAATTAAAAACTGGACACCTGATATTGTTCACATCACCACGTTTTTATTTTATTGTGTAGCATCTTTTTTTCTGTTATACGCACAAAACGTTTTCATCTGGCGCTAATTCGCCTTAACCAGGTGCGTTAATTGGAGTTAATTTTTTGATACCCAAAGCTTGGTTCACCCTTGGTGCTAAGTGGCGTTAATTTGCGTTACTTTTCAGCGGTTACATCTTTAACGCATGCGTTAAATTATACTCTATCGATAAATAAGAGTCAGTAAAAATATTAATCACTGAGACAAAATTTGTACACTGTTTACTGATTTTTTTACTGATAAGGTATTGCGTCACCGCGAAGGTGGCTGTTTCTTTGATTTAACTGTTGGAGTATGGAGCATATTGCGAAGAAAAACAGAAACTGTGCACAATTTGGAAAATTGAAAAATAGAAAGTGTTGGGTGACAGAAAAGAAGTTGATGATTATCAGCAAATGGTACAAGAGTTACGGCTGCTACGTGATCGTCAAAGATGTCATTTTGGAAAACACATAAGAAGAATAGAAGGGGAGAAATTGAGTGGTACATTGGACGATAATTACAAGGGTTTCTGTCGTATCATGCTGTTTGTAACACGGAGTCATTGAAAATATCTTTGGTATTCTTGATGCAAGACGAAGAATATTCCACACTCCAATAAGAGGAGCAGTGCATACAGCTGTTGTCTCTACGTGTTACTGAAAATGCGAACTACAGAGTTCGACAGACTTTAAAGATTCAGTGGACCAGGATGGAAATATGAGGGAAGGAGATTGGCCAGAGAACAGTGGCAAGCTACCAATAACTCCAATAAAAAATCGTCGATATGCACATGATGTAGCAGAAATACGTGGAGCATCAACAGATGACTTGAAAACGTGACAACGAAAGTGAACCATGCAACTAGACTACGTAAGAAGAACTTCACAAGACAGAAAAGGGGTTCTAATTAATCTCGGAGAGTGGCTGCTGTCACGATATAACAACAAGACAACAGGCGCTGGGAACGAAGCTGTGGTCCAAAGTAAAGGTGTACGCTTGTGCACAAAAGATGGGGGGGGGGGGATTAACTACCTTCATTGGCGCACACTATGTGGATGTCCAAATTACTTTGAAGAAAAAAACTAAAATGACATTGCCTTCGACACCCGAAGTGTGTCGTCGTTTTTTAAATCAAACCCCGAAGGAGAGATCATTTTTGCGTCACAGAGCATCACGCTGTCACGAGGAAACGTTGTACTTCTCATATGTGTTGAGACAAGAAAATAGTTTGCGTATCTGTCATATTTAACTAAGCTCGGTTTCCACTATGGTTTCAGTATATTCAATGGGTTTAAATAGGTTAAACCACTCGTCGTGTTTGTGTTTTATAATTTTCGACGTAAAAACCTGTTCTCCAGTATTCAGTTATCGTCGATAAGTCATGCAAGAGATATAATGAATTAAAACAGCACAGTGAGTATGTTCAAGACAGTTGAAACCAAGCTTAAAAAATCACCACGTTTTAAGAAAATTTCGCTAGTATGCTTTGAATTCACTGGAAAATATACACGCTTTTTTATAAGAACAATTGTATAAGAACACAAGCTTCAGATTTTTGCCGGAAAATAAGAACGAAATATAAACAGCTTTAAGTTATTATTAAGAACAACGTGATTATGAAATTTGCAATCCAGGATGTAAATTTTCTTCCAAACCTCTCTCAAGCTTCGACTGCTTGTGGTCGTTTCTTTTATTTTCTTTGACTCGATTGTTCATGAACACTATTATACTAACTCCGTTAGTAACAAAAAAACATTTTTTCATAGAAACACCAAAATTTTGTGAATAAGAACAAATCAGGATAAAAGGCTATAAAAAAACAGCTAGCCTTAGATCATCGTATTATATTTCTTTTTTTTATGTCGCCACTATACACAGATCATATAATGTTCTTGCAGATATTGTTGTCTTGTGTAAGTATGTATGAGTCATCAAATTCTTTTCGTTACTATAAAACATGTTGTTTCCTCACCAAAACAAGTCATCACATGCTTAGCTTGTTTACTTTAAAAATATTTTTATTTCAAGAAGTTTGACACACCTTTCAGAGATTTGATCTCGCACATCGCGAATAACATCCTGTGATTGTCACAATCAAATATCCTTTGTGAAATTCTGAATAATGACGTCACAAAAATGTCAGCCTATTTGTTTGCGGTCTGACAACGGGTACAATCATTTTCTTAGTGGTCTGAATTTCCAATTTTTCTACATCCTAGGTATGAGGTGCGCATTTAAAAAAAACCTTAGCACTAACTTTGTTTTCGCTCCATGCACTTAGCACGCACGGAGGTGTCAAAAATATTCTGTATGGTTATTGAAAGTAAACTTCCTCCACAGGCCCCTGATTTTTATCAGTGTTAATTTCTTTCTTTTGCATTCGAGTGATATGCACGACGTGGTTGAACAATGAAGAACTATTTTTATAAATATTTACTGAGAAAGCTATTAAAAAGTTTTTTTTTTCGTTTCACAGTAGTCTGGTAACTAGTTAATGCGAAAAATTTTACTGTGGCAATATTGAGCTCCTGTTCGAAATATACAAAAGAGAGCAGGGAATCGAGCAAAAAAAAAATCAAAACATTTTTTAACACATATCATGAGAACTCGCATCAAGAAGAAGTTTAAAGAAGTTTAAAGAAGTTGGGAGTAGTTTGTAGAATTTTTTGTTCTTTTCGTCTCTCAAGCTATTTCTACCTTATGAAGAAAGCCATGGCAAAAGATGTTTTTTTTTATAAGAGAGTTTAACACCGAGATTTTTTAATTTACCAAAACTTTATTTTATTCTGTGTATAAAAAAAATTTTCGTGAAGAGATTTGGTGTAGCATCTTGTTCACACCCTGTTATTGTAAATGATCATGGGTATTTTATAAAAAAAGAAAAAAAAGTAAACCCGTACAATTTGTGTCCGGAGCTCTGATGATGTGCTAAATATTTTCTCCACATTCTTCTTCTTCTTCTTCTATGCCTTTTCGATTTGTAAAAAACAGTGTTTTATTTATCTTAGGCGAGGCAAATGACTTTAGATAAATCACTCCATCGTTTTCTATCTTGTGCAATCTGTTTTAGTGTGCGAAGGTCATCAGTTGTTGTAAATTGCTTAACAGGGAGTGTTGGGTTATTTTTGAGAGTTGTTTTGATATCTTGATCTATAGAAGTTGGTAAAGTAATTCGTTTGTTTCCTGGAAATTTCTTTGCATCTTTGTCTCATTTACTCCGCCATATTGGCACACTTTTTCGTTCAATCTCATTTCGGATTTAATCCGATTTTGACGTCATTATGAGGTGCGCTGTTTATATAAACGGATCGAGCTATAGCCGTTTTGAGGCGAAAGTTTACACGCAATGCACGGCGTACTTGGCGCACGTTGTTGATATATACAAAAAACTTCTCTATAAATTCCCTATTAAAATTTCGATCCTTTAGTTCCCGAAGAGTTACGTAATGACGTCATAATAACATTGATGATTGCCGCTTTACGTGAGAGCTCTTATTTAAGATGACGATTGGATTGTATGCAAATAACTTTTTTAAAAATCTAGTTGAAAATCGTAGAAATCCAGAATTATGTTCTTAATTTTTAACAAAATCTCAGCTTCAATGCCCTTGTAAACTAGGTTTATATATAAAAAAACGTTGAGCACGGATAGCCTTTACTAAAACAGACGAAAGATTGTCCCGTGCGGGTAAGCTAAGATATTAATAAGTTCTAATTGGATGTCGTTCAAAACATGGTGTGGCATGCATCAGTGAATAATAATAATTGTATTTTAAACACCTAGTTACAATGTCATCACAAGAATTTGTTATTATACATACAAAAAAATTTTTTCACATCCTTGAATGTGTTTTTCCATGAACTTAGCAGCTGTGAGGCTTCATTAAAACACGTGATTTAACACGTGCATAGAAGTTGAAAGAATTTCACATCTTGTTATTCGAGAATATCATAATTAAATCTTAATATACTGTGGCTCTTAACTTAATTATAAATATGTAACAATAGAGAGTGCGAACAGGGTTTGTTAACGTGTTGTTTTCCCTTAAAGTTGAACTTTGACCTGAAACCATGGACCGATTAAGTATAATTCAGGGGTTAGTTTTCTCAACATATAACAAATTGAATGACCGTGAGATACGAAGCGAGGTGGATCGCAGCTTGGGACAGTTAAGGTAAAAAAATATTAAACTTTTATTATTTAAAAGAATATAGATTCGAAACGATGCGAAACGAAACGATGTGCGACGAGACGAGACGAATATGGTTATGATTATTATTAATTTTTTAAAGAAATTTTTACTTTAATTTAAAATGAGAGATGATTTTAACTTACGATATAACTTCGATACGACACGACTTGACACGGAGGAATGTGAATAAGTATGGAGACGGTTATTAAGAAAAAAGATATATCACATAGCAAGAGAATTTTTAACTGCCCGGCAATACGCACCTGTCACGTTTTTTGATAGGTAAACTGTAAACCCTGGTAGCTACGTCAAAAGCTTACAATAATAATTGAATTTATGTAAGCCTTGGGTGGCAATCAAACCATATAAAGTAATATGATGACGTAATCTGTCGTGTAACTTCGACCGTAAGGTTGGCAATTACGATGGAATGTCAAGAAACAAAAGTTATGTGTGGCTTCGCTTATGAAAAATTTTATAACTATTTTTAAACACGAGTTTTAACAAGGGTTGTGTGAACAAGTTCTGTTAACGTGTATATGGTTGTATTTCTTTATGTGTTTTTCATATTACTCAATTTAAAACCAAACCATTAGTAATGTAAATGGGGCTTTAGGGGGACGTCTTTATAAAAGTATGTAGAGCAAAAACGAGGTCAATAGATTTCACGCGCTTTTTTATATAATCATAGCTACTCTTTTATATGATCATCCGATGGTTTTAGTCTGTGGCTCTGAAATAATCGTAAATCTCGTCAAGAAATGTACACGCGAGAAAACTTTTGCATCGACACTTTTGACAGTAAAAACAGACTTCTGCTCGAGTAGAGAGGAGGGTGTTTGTGGATCAGTCTCAGCATAATTCTTAATTTTTGTCTTAAAATTTGGTACTTCAGACCCATAAGAACAAGGGAGTAATACCCCCGTCAAAAAATACCTCCATCCTACGGGCCTGAAGTTTTATAAGTTTTGTTATAAACTTATGCTGTTTATTATGTTAAATGATAATAGTAAACTTCTCCCCAGTGGTATTATTTGTATTAAAACTCCTCCCCAGTGGCATTACTTGTGTTGGGTACTAAATAAAGCGTATGTCGGAGTTAGATAGAAACCTCGTTTCCAGGATTTTTACCACTACTTTCTTTATCATTCAAGTCATCAACCAGAAACAATTCGCTAATTTTCTATAGTGTAGAATTTATTGATCATATAAACAAATAATTTATTTATTTATTTTAGTGTAAATACATTTAAAAATGGCTCCCAGTTTGAGGAAGTCGTCATCTTCTGTGGACGGCATTTTGGATGGGGATTCGAAGGATGAAATCAGAATAGAAGAACTGAAATCAAGAAATATGGTCGAAGATAAAGCATGGACATACTTAACTTTAAAGAGAATTGCTTTTCTTCCTTTTTGTTTTGCCTCGGTTATTTCATATTTCCTCGATTTACCATTTTACGCATTTATACTGGTCGCAGTATTATTATTCGTGCCTGCATTTAGTTTCTTCTTAGGAGTCAATAATTTTATTTATACTTTGACCGAGCGCCGCAATCTGGTCAGTAAAATTGATCATTATGTAAAGATTTTAGACAACGATGTGAAACGTGAACATAGTGGACATTTTATTCCCATAAGAGATTTATACGAACTATACGCAGAGGGAAAGATTGACTTTAAAGGTGATGTCTTAGACTGTTTAGAACACAGAGACGAATATGTTACGTACAGGCTTCAATGGTGGCACTTGAAATTTTTCTTAACAAAATTTGTACCGGAAATGTTGCATTTTAAAAAGCAAGACCAAGAGCAGGTGCGTGATCACTACGACCGCGGAAACGACTTCTACGAAAGCTTTCTCGGACCGTTAATGATATACACGAGTGGTATTCAGTACACCGGAAATGAATCTTTGGAAGAAATGCAAGAAAATAAAATGGAGGCTGTCTGTAAGAAGGTTAGTGAAAAAGTCGTCATTGTAAAGAACGCTATTTTAAATATTTTATTTATGTAAATCCTAAATTTTTAAAGTTACCTTGGTTGCACTTACTACAAATTTTATATATAGTTTCTCTTTAGATTCTGCTTCGAAAAAACGACACACATTTGGATATTGGTTGTGGTTGGGGCACCTTAGTAAATTATGCAGCTGAAAAATATGGTACATCTAGTACTGGTGTAACCATTGCACGAAATCAGGTATGTTCATTTCATAATTCGTAGTAATGGCAACTTCGAATAGAAGGAAGACCAAAGAAACAGTAATGGATTGTTAATTTATCGATCTATCATGTCGTCTGTGTTGCTTTAGATCGAGTGGGCGACAAAGAAAGCTAAAGATATGAAGCTGGACATCCCGAGTACATTTCTCTGTATGGATTATCGAGACATTCCGAAACGAAAGTATGACAAAATAACATGTCTCGAAATGGCCGAACATGTCGGGGTCCGATTATTTCCGACCTTTTTGTCTCAAGTCTCGGATATGTTGGAAGAAGACGGTGTTTTCTTTTTGCAAATTGCTGGGCTTCGACGAGCGTGGCAGTGGGAGGATTTCTTTTGGGGATTCTTCATGGACACCTACATATTTCCAGGAGCAGATGCTAGCCTCCCATTAACGTTTCCAGTAGCGCAACTAGAAGCAGCTGGCTTCGAAGTTCAATCTGTCGAAACTATCGGGATACATTATTCGGAGACAATCAAGCGTTGGTATTACAACTGGGTGAAATCGGATACCAAAGAAAAGATGATCCAAAGTTACGGCAAACGACTGTATCGCGTGTGGGAGATTTTTTTGGCTTGGAGTACGATTATCGCACGTCAAGGAAATTCAACATGTTACCAAATTGTCGCCCATAAAAATCGGAATGGGTTTGATAGAAGAAGGTTTTATCTGAAAGAAGCGGAAAAAGCATAAAAACAAACTACCATTTAGTTTTACAAGAAATGAAAATTAATTTTTAGATAGTGCATTTTTTGAAGTCAGATTTTATGAGTCTAAACTGTCATCTTGGACATATTGCTGATTGTTTTTTTAGCTTATTATTGTTTTAAAAAGTTTAACATAAAAAAATGTGGAGTCCTTTCAGTGAATTATCACTTAATAAGAATTATACCAATCAGATATATAACGATAAATTCGCGTAAACGTAGAGAGAGAAGGGGGAGAAGTTGACTTACTATATTATCAACAGTTCTTTACGAATGAAAAGAATATCAAAATTATTGTGTTTTTATCACTATTGTTTTATGTCTAGTTTTATTTGCGCATGCGTATAATTTATCGGAAAATATTTTACGAATAGAAAAGAGTTGCATACCGTACCCTCGGCTTTTATTTCGCAGAAGCCAAAATGTTGCTAGAACTACCCCATATTTGATATATTATTTTTGAAGCAACATATAACCAGGGAACAAAAACTCAAAAAAAGAGAGTACAATTTATTAAAATAGCGAATCTCTCAAATTCCAGAGAAGAGGTAACTATTGGCGTTATCTTTTTTCGATAGATCCAAACTGAAGTTTTAAAATTGCTAGTGTGTTTATTGAAAGCTGCAGCAGAAGATAATCAACGCAACAGTATCCTGCATTGTGTGAGGTGGAGTGAGCTGGCAAAATTACGTCATTCGTTGAAAAATTAGGAACTATAAATTTGACGAGAATTTAAAAAAGACAGTTATCATTTGTGTAATTGAGCATGATGTGTGTGTTAATAGTTGAGAGTTTTAAAAAAAACACGCAACGGGGTTTATTCAAGGGTGGGGCTAATTCCGTCAAAAGACTATTTTTCGGATGGAGGATTTTTTGAGGACTTACGGTATGCAAGTTTGGTAGTATTCTTTACTTTTCAGAAAGTAGTTTTAATTTTTGTAAAATATATTAGGGGGTTGCTCGTTCAGGAGTTGAATTTCAGCCCATAAAACCGTGTAACCGGAGGAACCCCGAACTTAAGTAAAAACATGTTACAGCAAAAACTAAAATGAAAAAAGAGTCCAGATTGCAGGATTTATTCTTCATCAAAAATATATTTCATTTTTAATCATGTATCTATTTTTTTCGCAGAATGTTTACAATGTTTATGTTTGGATTACCTTGTTTTAGAAATCACCAAGTATTGAAAGAACTGAATTTATGACGTGGATAATCAGAGAAAAGTTGGAGAATTTTATTATTACATAGTTTACAGTGCAGTTTTTTTTGTTTGCTTGAAAAGATTTCTATATCAGGTGACAATTTTTGATGAAAAATATTTCCTCGATAGATAAAAATTTTTAGTGCTTATATATTTTTGGGGTACGATAAATAGAATTTAACTTGTTGTTATTACGAAAGCGAAATTTCGCAAAGTGTTTTTACCTTAGTCAAATAAAATTTACGTATTATGGTCACACACACTAAATATATCCTTCAAGAATGTACACATGTTTTTTTCATTCGCGTTCTTTTAACGTACAACAGTGCATTTGCTGTTCGCAGGACAAAAGCTCCAAGGAACAAAGACTATAGTAAAAACGAAAAAGAAAGAACATTAAAATATACCTTATAGTCAGAAATTTTCGCGACATTTTAATTTCGCGATAAAAATTTTGGGACAATTTCGCGATTTTTATTTTCGCGATTCGTTGCCTTGAATTTTTTTCGCGACATTTAATTTTCGCAAATTTCATAGAGTTACGTCACTAGGGATAAAAGAATTAAAACTGAAGAGGTTTCATAGGTGTAAGAGTTAGACAGGAAAGTTTAAAAAAAGAGGAAATTTCATAAAAAAAGTAGATCGATGATTTATAACACAAAATGCCATTTAGGCCGCCTTCTAAAATTGTGTTTAAAAGTGCATTTCTTCCTTAATTTTCCCGGGTTTTATCAAACTGGGTATCACTAGAATTATTTTGTTGCGAAAATCTTACGTCTGCTACCCTGTGGAGTCTAAAAAATGAAGAAAAAAAGAAAATATTTCGCGGTTTTTATTTTCGCGATTTCGTCAATTAAATTTTTTTCGCGGCATTTTAATTTCGCGAAAATGCCCAAACATCGCGAAAATCGCGAAAATTAGTTGTCGCGAAAATTTCTGACTATAAGGTAGATATAAACATATTACATTGCATTTGAATTTATTTAGAGTTAAAAATATAGTTTTTATCCGTAGAAAGTGTGCGCTTCCCAAATAAGTAGTTGAAGGTTTGTCTTCTTTTGCAGATGTGGTGTTTCAATAATATCAGCGCCTGTAGATCATTTGAAACAAACAGAAAAACTAAAGCTTGTATAATCTCTTGTTTGTAAGATCACCACAGATTCTGTGGATTTTCCTTTTCATACAGCGCCATATAAAATGAAGCTTACAGATGGATGGCGGAATTCGAGACAATCATTCGAAACATGTCCAGCCAAAATAAATGTATTCCATTGATGTCAAACGAAACAATCTACACGCTTTTATGCACAACCTGTACTATGTAGGGTTAGCATATCCCAAGAGAGACTTTATTTTATTTCTTCAAGCACAGTTGAAGCTAATAAACAGGTTAAAAACTCACAGTTACAAGACGACACGGCTACTCCAACCTTTCTCTTTTATTCATCTTCTTAACATGCTGCGAAACTTTTCCATCCTCTCTTCTGCGATGAAGCTATTCTCCGTTGAACAAAGCGAATTAGAGGATCATCTTTTTGTACCTCATGACAGAGAAAGTTGTGTGAAAATGAGGACAATACCAAGAAGAAGGAGAGCAGCTACAAAGAGAAGCGAAAGATGTTTTGGTAGCTGACAAAATTCTGAACAGCTCCGTGTATGTTCACTTCTCATGTTCCGTCCATTTCTTCTGTTAGCTACTTTCTCTTTCAACACCTAGAAAGGACAACATACATTTTTGTTATTGTTAAATGGAAACACCTTCCGATAATCGTCGTCACACTCACGAAAAATGAATACACAAAATATTTTGGTGTACTGCATTTTTCACTGTACAAACTTGGAAAATTCGACATCACCGTGTGAAAGCGTATCAAGGCTCTTAAGTCAACCTTGATTCCAGGTCTTTTTTTCGTGGACGCCACAGTAGAAAACGAAGAATAATCCTTTTAATACAAAATTGCTTATATTTCACAGGTGTGAAATGCTGTACGGAACGAATATTTGAAACACAGAAGGCCTGGGAACAAAGGTGTGTAAATAGTTGAAAAAATAGCGCCAGTAAAATCTCGCGTTGAAAGAAAAATGGAGAAAAATGGAGTTTAACACCTGCCTGAAAAACAAATAATTGTCGCTGTGGCGGTATGGTATGCGAACTATTTTAGTAACGCTAATTAAGTATCTAAATTTCTTACCTCTTCAATGTTCACATGTACCCCCGTAACTGTTTCATAGTCTGGTGGGCAGTCTATCGAAATGTTCTCCACGAGAGTTTTATAAGACGGAGGTAAAGAATCATCGATAGTAGACGAATCACAAGTGCTATCTGGACTTGAGACTTTTAAAAATGAAATGTTGTTAGTTGAGATATCTATGTTACTGAATATTATCTCATTACGAGTTCTTTCAGCTGTTTCTTCTGATATGATAATTTCACAATTATTGTCATTATTTGAGACCACGACGCTGTCATTTGTTAAGATGGATAAATTATCGATGACCGGTAAATTGGAAATGCGGTTAACGTGATTCGCACAAAGTAATAATACTGAATTGTATTGCTCTTCATCGCAGGTGCTTTGATTAGATAAATATAAGGTATCGCGTGTTTTAGATTGTCCTGTGTGGAGTGGAGTGTTATTTGAGGTGTCATTAAAAGAATCTAAGGATCTCGTATCATCTCCTCTCTGTTCCACGTTCTCTCCTTCGTTGATACAAAAATCTGTATTGCACATATTGCCTTGTTCAATAGAAATTCCATTTTCTCGAATTAAATTTTTGGCAGGACTTGCATTAGTATATGCTTGGTTAGTGGAAATATTGTTTTCTTGAAGCGCAAAATTAAGTTCTTTTTTGTTCTCGCTTGCTCTAACATCTCCAGTTTCATCTGCTTGCTCAGCAACGCAACTTTCAGCAACTTCTATTGTAACAGAGGTGTCAGTCATTTTTTAATTTTTGCAAGCAAATACTGTTCCAGTCACAGGCTATATATAAAAAAAATATGGAAAATCAGCATATAAAAATTTGAGAACTTAGCAAACAGGAAAATTTATTAAACACGTCTGAAAGTCAGGGAGATAATCAATTAAATTGCGTAAAGTCGAGGAGAGAAGAGGTACATAATATGGACGTACACAAACTTTCACTATTTCTATTGTCTTTTGCAGCAGCATGAAAACTGACTTTTCTTGAAATATAAAAAGCAATTATTGAAATCATGACCTCCAACAATATATATTCTATAACAGATTTTAAAACAAAATCTGTATTACTAAAAAAAACTACAATTATGGAAAAATATATTAAAACAGGGCGTCTCAGGTGACTTATGGCTCGACGTCATAAAGTTCGTTTAGAAAACAATGACATCGTCATGACAGCCTTAAGTGTTAATTTCGCCTGCTATTTCGAATTTCGCACCCACAAGTGATTTCGGTGGTTGTTTCTATATTAGCGTCGCGCATTTACGGACTTAGAACTTCGTATGTAGTGTAGATATGAAAAAAGCGTTGTTGTTTATCTTTACTTTTTTTTAGTTAAATCTTGGAAAAGGTTAAATGCTTATGGCCCAGCTCAATTTTTTTTTAATAACCCCCTTAACTAAGCGCTTCTTTGAATAGCACCTTCTCTAAGATTTTAAAACATTCGGGTGTTTATTTTGCCATTTCGGTTTAGTTTTGCCTACTTTTTCAATACATGTCAATAACAACAACAACAACATCAACAACAAAAAAAACAACAACAACAGCAGCAACAACAGCAGCAACAAAAACTACAATAAAAATACAGAAAAATAAGAATAACTGTTTTTTACCATTGAAAGTGTTTACTTGTATTTGTGAATACTTCTTCATTCTAGACCTATCAAGGATGTGCGTTAAGGAAGTGACAGTGAAATGCGGTTATTTCCAAACCAATTATAATAATAAATAACCTAATAGTTGGCAAAGGCTAATTAAGTCGGAATGTTGAGTAATGTAATGAATACTTGCGGAGGGGAAATTCTAGCCAAAGGAAACGTAAACTTGTAAGCAGCTTTACATGCAACGTGACACGATCACGCAAAGAAAAACAAAGCGAGAAGCAAATCCTTTCGATTCTACAAACTCTTTCAGAGAGCACTAGAAAAAGAAAATATTGTTAAAATTCTAATTCACACACAAAAGTATTCTGTCTCCGCAATAACCGACATTTATCTCCACAATTTTCCGCAATAACTGACATTTATCTCCACAATTTTCCGCAATAACCGACATTTATCTCCACAATTTTTAGCTATTCTTATGCAAAAATTGTACTGCGACTATAATGCGAGATTTTGGACCAACCGTGAGACGGTCGACAATAGCCGTTCATCTGTCTGTCTGTCCGCAAAAAAAATAGTCACGCTGTGAACTCACTAAGTAATTATGCACTAAACCCATCATATGTAAGATGGGTTTCCACTGGCTAACGACTAGTCTCTATAAAAATAGCTACCTTCTGTATGTTCATAATGGGTAAATCGTAGGGCAAAATAATATATAAATCTTTTTATAACAGGATATTTCCGTACTTTTGGGATAAACGTATGTGCTTTTCGTATTTTTTTCTTTTAGTCTACAAAACAAATTGTTGCTTTCATCAAATTCATGCAAACGACCTCAATACCGGCATTTTTATCAACCACGTGATCAGAAAAACAAACAGAAAACGAACCTTCACAAGCACGGCTAACGTTACTTCCAACTAACTTCGATCCCAGGAACAATTGTTTCTTTTTTGTATGTGGTGGCGAGAAGAACATCAGACTTGTCAAGCGAAGCGCCAGTGTGAGAGAAAAAGCCCGGAGTACTTCAGATTGTTTTTTTTATCCCCTGCTCCAGGGTCCCTTTTATGTTTGCGATTTTAAAACCTGTTAGTTTATCCTGGAGAAGAGGTTATTAGTATTTCCAGGAAATACTGCATCTTAGGGTAACATTTTTAACCTTAGCCTTTTTAGCATGGTTTATTTTATCCTCTAAATTTGCGCATAGTAATGTTCATGGAAGTGGGAGTAAAATGTTTTTCCCTCGAA